>VYZW01039396.1:4001-14001 GCA_013401315.1 Balaeniceps rex | reverse complement strand
AGTGATGAAATCACATATGTGTGCATGTGTGCAATTTTTGCCCTATTTGTTGAAGAGGTGGAAACCTCAAAGGAGCTGAATTTCTGGAAGTGTGGCAGAGATTGCCCTGCCACAGGAGGTCCTGTCACCACCCTGCAGGGAAGCGAAGGCGGGGAGAGCATCGTCCTTTCCTGCCTTGACCAGCAGCTGGGGTAGGGGTCCCCTGGCCACCAATTATACATGGATTATCTAACCAGGTAATATACACATAAATGAGCCGCAACAGCTTTTTCCCCATTGTCAGGCTGGATAAAAATATGCTGGGACTTGGCAGTAATATGAGTGCATTACAATGACTTTTGGGGGATTTCAAGGAGTCGAAGTGGAGTTATTACTGGAAGTATTAAAAGCAGGGAAGTACTGAAGTGGGAAACTATGAGGGGAAGTTGTAGGGAATATGAAGGACCTGAAGGAGAAGGAACTGACAGGAATCTAGGCCTTATTAGCTCCTTTGAACATAAAACTTTTAAAATGGAATAATGTATTGTTCTTCACCTAAAACTGAAGTGCAGAGGAAGAAGCACTTGGCTTAAAATTTATAGAAGGAGAAAAAACATCATCTGTAACTAGTCACCAAGATGCAAAAATGGAATTCCCAAATGTGATTTTTTTTGCCCAAGACTTTATAAGCATATAAAATTAGACATAATCTGGAAAATTCTTTTGCAACCTTAACTCTACTGTTTACTGCCAAGTGAACATAAGTCATCTGTATCAAGCTTTATTTCACATGTAGTGGCTCATTTACTCAGGAAAAATGAAACTTCTGTTATTTGATGACATTTTCTGTTTCTCGTTATTGGCTGCATTTCACCGTAAAGCACCATCTGGCTCTATGAAATCTCTTTCAGTACAATAAGCTGAGGCAGATACTGTACTATACTATAGGTATTAGTGCTGGTTATTTCCTGACTAGTCTGTAAGTCTGAAGTCTAAGAAATAAAACCATTTGGGTGGTGGGCATATACCTGAATATATACACCACTTATGTGAAGTGGAGAGGCTGCACAGCTGTAGCCCAGTCCCATTTAATGTGAAATCCTAGTGGATACACTGCACTGTGCAGAGGCAGTGGTAAAAGGTACAGTCACTGAAATCCTGATAAATCCTCAGCTACTTAGTATCAGCCTTTCCTCTGGCCTTTAATGAACATTTCCTGGGCTCTTCCAACATTTACAACACATATGTACATTTAGGTACATACATACTTAGAATTCTGTATGAACCGACCATGTGTCATCTTCCATCTGATAATTTCAAGGTACCTCACAAATATTCATGAAAACTTTGCCAATTACAAGGTGTTTTCATTAGAGCTATGCAAAAGAATAATTTTAATGTTTTAAAAAATCTGTCTTGTGGACAAAATTTGCTGTAAAATTACCATTAGGACTCACTTTTATCACTATTTTACAGATAATCAAATTTTCATAAAAATGCTTAAATTTACAATTTTTCTATCTAAAGAGTAAAATACAGTTAAAACCAATTAAAAACAATTGAAGTGAGCACAGAAATAAAGATAAAATAAAATCTAAAAAAATCAGATTGTTTACCACAACAGAAAGAAGAGAGATCCAGTATTGCAAGCAATGGAATTGGAGCCCTTCGCCACACACATGGATTATCTAATGATTTAATACACGGATTCAGAGATTCAGACTGTTTTTTGCACCAGTACAATCTTCCTCTCTGACCTGGAACAAGTTACGTGAGCTCTCTGCAACAGATGGTCACATATAAAATGATGATAGTAGTCCTTTTCTGTCCCCAAGGAGTACTGTGAGAAATGAAGTAGAAATGACCTGCTACTATAGTCAAGTTATTACAGTATTGTACTTTTTGTAACAGATATTATAATATCTTTTACAGTTGAGCCAACAGACAACTCAGGTTAAGTTTGTGGATGAAATACTGAATAATACTGATGAAATACTACATCACTTCTGTTTATTGTGGAGTTTCTAGAGAATAGGAAAAAAGAGATAAACTGTGATGTGGAGTTCACCATATACATGTGCAGTAGTAAATGGAATTTTTGATGCCTTGATAGTAATTCCATTTCATTTTTTACTAAACTGAGAAAGAGGATGTTGCTTACCTTTGTCTCAATTTGCTTGGTATCTAGATTCTGAAAAAGCAGCTTTACTCTTGTTTTCCCATCATCTGAAGAGCCTTTGAGCTGAGAGAATTTAAACCTCCACAGCACATTCTAAAGAGAAAGAAATTTGGTTAAGGACTCTGTTACACACTCTTACCTAGAACTACAGATTGATGATCAATGTTTATGTATTAAGATAAAGCATTAGGGCAGTAAACATAGCACATGATAACAGGCTGGTTGCAGAGCAAATAAAATTAGCAGCTCTGTATCATATGTGAAAGCAAAAGATGCGATATTAATATTCACTAATTAAACAATTATTTAGAAATTCTCTGAAATTGAAATGTTTCAGTTGCCTACATATCAAAATCCATGGCAAAAGCTTAATTCTAGAAAGATCCATGAGGAAATTCGTATGTCATGGTTTAGCCCCAGTCGGCAACTAAGCACCACGCAGCCGCTCGCTCACCCTCCCCCTCCCCGGTGGGATGGGGGAGAGAATCGGAAGGGCAAGAGCAAGAAAATGCACGGGTTGAGATAAGAACAGTTTAATAATTGAAATAAAATAATAATAATAGTAATAATAGTAATAATAACAACAATAATAATTGTAATGAAAAGGAGAACGAGAGAGACAAACAAAACCCAGGGAAAAAAAAACAAGTGATGCAACCGCTCACCACCCGCTGACCGACACCCAGCCAGTCCCCGAGCAGCGATCGCTCCCCCCGGCCAACTCCCCGCAGTTTATATACTGAGCATGACGTCATATGGTATGGAATAGTCCCTTGGTCAGTTTGGATCAACTATCCTGGCTGTGCCCCCTCCCAACTTCTTGTGCACCTGGCAGAGCATGGGAAGCTGAAAAAGAAAATCCTTGACTAGTCTAAGCACCACTTAGCAACAACCAAAACATCAGTGTGTTATCAGCATTCTTCTTACACTAAATCCAAAACACAGCACTATGCCAGCTACTAGGAAGAAAAGTAACTCTCTCCCAGCTGAAACCAGGACATCGTATCAGTTTCACTATGAACACAATTCCATACCATATCTCAATCTTTCATATTTCAGCTGGCTCATCTGCATAGCATAGATAATAATGTCTTACACAGATGTTGCAAAGCTGAATTTACTGATGTGTGCATCATGGTTTGAAATCCTTAGATAAAAAAAGCTATGGAAATGTGAAAATGTTATTATCGAATGCAGTGTCACAAACCCCAAAAATATGTTCTACGTTACATAGTTTGTAAAATACATAAGAATTCTAGGCTTCTTGGTCTCCTACAGGTTTATGCATGGCATCTTGCTACTGTTGGCAAATCCTAAATTGACAGGTATGTTTTAATAGTTATGGAGATACTTTTTTAAAAACAAATATTGGGAAATTCTTTTTGAAACCAATGTCATTTTCTGTATTTATTTGAATGTTTTCTATTTATCGCCTGAAAATGTGTAAGTTTAAAAAAAACAAGGTAAAAACTTGCATCCAGACTTCTTCCTGATGTTTCCTTAATGCCTATAATCTTAATGAAAATTCTATGCATACGTTGAAATGTGATTCAGTCCCTGGACACTGCTGAGGAAACACAATTTAAATACTTTGAAGGCTATTTCAAAAGTTTGCTATATTCCATTTTCCAATATACCTCATTGCAGAATATTTTTTTCATGTAGACCAGTGCTACCAGTGGTCTTCAGAACTCTACTCATAGTTTGAAAGGGAATGCCCTATAGATAAAAAAGTGTTTACAGAAGGCACAAAAAGCCTGATTCCATCTCCTGGTTCCCTGCAGACATAAACATCATTGGCTTCTTAGGCAAACATAACAGATGAAGAAAAACCCAACTATGCTACAGCATTGTGCTGGTGCTTAAACTTTACGTTCATGAACAGATTTTAGCTGGGTCCAGAGGGCCTAATTAGACCACCTGAAAAGTATTCAAAGCTTAAATGAGTTTGGATCTAAGTAGGATAGGTGAATGTTCACTATATAATGTAACTGCTAGAGTGGAGATGAAACAAGAACTTAGGAACAATTTAGCAATAATTGGTATTGCTGGAGTCATCATCTCTCTCAACAGTTGACACCGAGTGGAAAAGACGAGAAGTAGATGGCTCTGGAAGGTGGAAGAAAATGCACTCTTTGGGATCCCTTTATCTTGAATGAGTGGCTGGAGGCACAGGATGGGGAAGATGAACCGACCAAGCCAACAAGATAAAAAGAATCTCTGTGATCAGATATAAAGCAGCTGCAGGCCACAAGAGTATCTCTTTGATGGGCCCAAAATGGTAAAAGCTGAATGAGTTAAGCCCATGAATGACCCTGGAACAGAACATGTAGGAAAAGAAGTAATTCTTTCAAATAAGTTTAAGAATCCCTGAAAACTGTTCTAGAAAAGAGTTTTCTAAAAGAACTTAAACACCTTGTGTTGGGTTTCTGTGGCAAGGTTTGGGTAGTGGGGGGCTACAGGGGTGGCTTCTGTGAGAAGCTGCTAGAAGCTTCCCATATGTCCAATAGAGCCAATGCCAGCTGGCTCCAAGACGGACCTGCCACTGGCCAAGGCCGAGCCCATCAGTGACGGTGGTAGTGCCTCTGTGATAACATATTTAAGAAGGGGGAAAAAAAACCCCAAACCATGGTGGAACAGCAGCCAGAGAGAGGACTGAGAACATGTGAGAAGAACAACTCTGCAGACACCACGGTTAGTAAAGAAGGAGGGGGAGGAGGTGCTCCAGGTGCCAGAGCAGAGATTCCCCTGCAGCCCCTGGTGAAGACCATGGTGAGGCAGACTGTCCACCTGCAGCCCATGGATGTCCACGGTGGAGCAGATATCCACCTGCAGCCTGTGGAGGACCCCACACCAGAGCAGGTGGGTGCACCCGAAGGAGGCTGTGACCCTGTGGGAAGCCCGTGCTGGAGCAGGCTCCTGGCAGGACCTGTGGACCCATGGAGAGAGGAGCCCACGCTGGAGCAGGTTTGCTGGCAGGACTTGTGACCCCTTGGGGGACCCACGCTGGAGCAGTCTGCTCCTGAAGGACTGCACCCCATGGAAGGGACCCACACTGGAGCAGTTTGTGAAGAACTGCAGCCTGTGGGAAGGACTCACATTGGAGAAGTTCATGGAGAACTGTCTCCTGTGGGAGGGACCCCACACTGGAGCAGGGGAAGAGTGTGAGGAGTCCTCACCCTGAGGAGGAAGGAGCGGCAGAGACAACGTGTGATGAACTGAGCGCAACCCTCATTCCCCATCCCCCTGCACCGCTTGGGGGGAGGAGGTATTGAAATCAGGAGTAAAGTTAAGCCTGGGAAGAAGGGAGGGTTGGGGGGAAGGTGTTTTAAGATTTGGGGTTTATTTCTCATGACTGTACTAAGTTTTGATTGCTAATAAATTAAACTGATTTTTCCCAAGTCGAGTCTGTTTTGCCTGTGACAGTAATTGGTGAGTGACCTCTCCATGCCTTCATCTGGATCCAAGAGCCTTTCGTCATATTTTTCTCCCCCTGTCCAGCTGAGGAGGGGGAGTGATAGAGAAGCTTTGGGGGGCACCTGGCGTCCAGCTAGGGCCAACCCACCACACTCCTAAGCAAAAGTTCTTGCCCTTTTTATTTCACCATTTATAATATGAAGGCCCTTTTTATATTATTTTCCAGACTGTAAAAAAGAACATTTTTTAATCAGTACGTGAGCTAGTTGCCCAAAATTTGAGATCCAGGCTTAGAGTCGTAGAGCAGATGGGAGACTGGCCTTTATTTTAATAAGCCTGCATGAACACCTACTGTGGTGTAAGAGCATTCTTTGCATCAATAGGTGAATTTAATTTGAAATTCATTATCTCAAAGAAAAAATAAATTTTTCAGCAAAATTGCTGTGTCCCTAATGAACTGCTAATTGCTTGATCACTTCAACAATCTATTCAGTGTTGGTAGGAAATATCCTGAAAAAGCTATGAGTATGGGGCAACACAGTGAACTCCAGCTGACAATTATGGGAAGTAAGATGAACTGTGGAAGCCACACATTACTGCCTCACTCAGACTTGAGGATGCAGAGGACATCTCCATCTCTCACAGAGATGAACAATAAATGTACTTGAGCTCTCCAGAATTTTTACAGTTTAACAACAGAATCAATCTATCTGATGGTATTCTGTATTTCTCCTTAGGTAAGCAACAAAGGTTGATCTAAATCCTCCTCATCATCAATACTGAAGGTAGGCACTGTGGCTCAAAGTCCTATCAATAGAGAAGTTTATAATTTTAAAGGTGCGAGTACACCAAATCAATCTTCACATTTAAAAGAAACATTTTCTATAGTCCAAACTAATGAGATTACTTTCTATAGTTAATTTGTGGCTACATGCAAAATGTGTACAATGGTATAAAAAGCACAATTTCAGAGTGTAGTATCACCTGAGATATGCAAAGGTATGCAAACGTATTTCCTGAAATTTTATGCTACCTCATAGGATAGCACACTTAATGCAATTAGTCTAAATTTTCAAATAACAATGATCTTGGTCATTATTTCTCCGCACAAAGATTTCAATAAACTGCATTTTGACCCAAAAACCCCAACATACCAACACACAAAAGCTAGATCTTGTGTCAATATTTCAAAATGCTGTATGTTTCCTCTTAACTAAGAATGACTGACTGAATTTCTTTAATATATATTTAAAATATCCTTTCAGTTTGGAGTTGAAGACCATATGTCAGAGGACAGACCTTCTACTGTACAGTTCTATTAATGCAGAAACATTTTTTGTATGTATGTTTACTTCTACTGGCAAACAAATGTATAAATCCATTTAGAATAATTTAAAGTATCACTAAATGATATATAAGATAGTAGAATTATAGACAGGGTTTGGAAGTTTTCATGTAACCATCCCTTGTAGCACTTTATATATAGCCAGTGTTTTGCAAGATAAATGAATTTAATCTTATAGATTATGACTTTGAAATGCATTTGCCCTTGTTCTGTCTATTTTAGACATGGCCTAAATCTCTTATGATGGAAGAATAATTAATCTTATTTTATATCTGTAGCTTCAAAACAGAATCAGGTGACACTTCATTTTTTTCATGACTGGCAATCTTTTAAAAATCTTGAAGTTTCTTCATTATAAGAAACTAAGTCCTCCGCTAAATATAACCTTCCTTTGCTTTTACTTGAAAAGGAAATTACTTTTTTTATATCTTTCTCCAAAATTTATCTTCACATGCTAAGGCACAAGTATAATTGTCCCTTTCAAGTCCCAAACTGACTATATTTCAGTAGTAGTATGTAAATAAAAAGTACAGTACATTTGAGGAAGAAATACTCGACATCAACATAAAAAATTACCATTACTGATCAACATAAAAAATTATGGTTACTGGTAACTTCAATAACAGTAAAATAAAAAACAGTTATGTTTTCTTTTCTTTTTTGCCTTACCTTTGTTTTACTGTCAAAACAGGTAAATCCCAGAGCAAAGTCGACTGTGAAACACAGGGTATCCCCTTGCCAACTGCACATATATGTTTTAGACTGGAAAAAAAAAGTATGATTTTCAAGAGAACCACCATCATCGTCATTTATCATATGAAAATTATATTTTATGCAGATTTTTGTGTGGGAAGACACTCAGCTGGCAACACTGGTACTGCTTTATATTATTACATTTTAAAATTGTCAAAAACTTCTGACTGTAAGTCAGTATCAGATCTGTCAGCTAGACATTAACTGGAGGTCTTCTATATTTCAAGTCACTCTTCTACAAAATAAATACCATATTCTTGGAAACCATCTGTTACAAAATGTAACAGAGAACAAAGCCAAATCTGACTATTTCAAACTTTGGAAAACTGCTTAGACCTGACCTATTAATGACTGCCAACATCATTTCCAGCAAATGTGCAGGTAACAGTGCCTAAGTGTTTAGTCACTGCAATCTAATTATGAAAAAGCTATCTGTCTACTTGACCTCTCCATCTGATTTAAACTTTGTAGACAGTCTTTCTTATTTTGCAACGTTTTTTCATTTGTAAACTTGGGTGACATGCCAGTGCAGCACTACGTTAGTTAATTTTAATGTAATTTAATAATAAGAACTAATAACTATCACTCATTAGTTAGCAGTGATAGTTGCTAGACAGTGCTACATATACACCAATGCCCTGATCACCTTTCAGGTTAGAAAGAAAAAATCTGTTTTATTAACAAAAGACAGAAGTCCTGTTTAAACTTCTGAATCAGCTTTAGAGTAAAAAGTCAATTAACATTCTTCTTTACATGTGTTTTTAAGGATAGATAACTTGGGTTTATGATGAATTCTGAAAGCACATGAAAAAGCTTCTGCTGCTGATGTAATATGAAACAGCTTGATGATACTCACTATTCACAGTTAATGGCAAAAAGCCCACTGCCTTCAGCATGAATAGAGATCAGATCCTGTCTCCAGCCTTTCCTTGCCTCACTTTACCAGCCATTTTCAAAATTATACCCTTGTGCCTTATGAAATCTTTGATTTTTTTTCTTTGGAGGAAGCATTACTTTGCTCTCATTGATATTTCATGAACTGCAATGCTGCCTCACACTTAGACATTTGTTTACATGGAATTTTTTTATCTGGATAGTTTCTTTAAATTCCAAAAAATGGTTTTAATACAAGAATGGCCTAGAAGAGATTGAAAGCATTAATAAACTTGCTTAAGTTGAAAATTGTCTTTTTAATTGTTTTTTAAAGATTTTTAGTATCATCTAAAACTTCCGCATTTAGTAATTGAAAAGGTTTCCTCATTCCACTATTAACAAAAATAGTTAGAGTTATACTAAACCAAGCATTTCTGAGTTACAGATATGACATTTTATAAAGGATATTGAAAGGGCTGGGAATGAAATTAATTTATTAGTACAGATTAGTATTATAATCAGATCAACAATGAAAGAGATGTATATTATTTCTGAATAAATTATTTTGCTCATTGGTGTTCAAAGATCATATTATTTGGCATTTAAAAAGATTTCAGTGATTGATATTCAATTAGAACGACATTTAAATATCCCTACATTTTATTCAGTAATTATAAGGTGGCATTAAGCACGAGTCATAACTTATTCTCCATTATTTTCCAATTAAAAAGCTTATACTAGCTGAGTTCTGACTCAGCAAAGCAATTTTCAAAACATATTAAATTAGATTCCCCCAATGGGTAAGCATCTAATTGCTCAGCCACAAATGTTGAATACTAAAACGAACTATGCACAAATAATTAGCCTGAAGTATTTTACAAATATTCAATATTTGCAAATAATGGAACTGGTTTGGAAATTATTCACAGACAAATTCTAGAGACAAACAGAATATGCTGCATTTTCACTGTGATATACATTACAAATTGGTATATAAGGTTTATACTTACAAAATATACAAATAGCGCTTTCTTTAAAACAGAATTGGTTTGCGTTTTGCCATATAAATTTAAAAGCCTGCCTATGGCATTCCCTCAATGACTTTGAACAGGTTCTCAGACAGCTCTGTGATAAGGATCCCCATCTCCACTCATTAACACTAGTACAGAGCACTATCCCTTTTCATTCTTGCCTTTGGAATAAGCTTCCTGTAGACTTGCAATTGTGTGATGACCCTTGGTTATCTGCAACAATTGTTTACGTGGAAGTTTAACATAAGAAATCTAGGCTTAGATGTCTTTTAGTTAATTTTGCAGGAAATAAAATAGCACTGCATATTAGCCAGCTTGAGAAGTCACAGTTTAAGCAACAGAGAGGAAAAGAATAGGTTATTTAAAAAACCTTCCTTACCGACTGGAAATGAGATTTTTCTGGGCTTAGGTCTAATATTAGCT
>VYZW01039395.1:2842-18217 GCA_013401315.1 Balaeniceps rex | reverse complement strand
AAATGAGGAATATAAACTAGAGCAAAGCTAACCAACGTCCAGAGATAACTGAAAAGGTAACACTTGGTCATCTAGGAAAAGCCAAGACTTAAAAAAGGATTACACTGCAGCAAAACTAAAATGGAGGGAGTTCAAATGGGGGAGGAAGGGTAACTCCTCACCATCCCACTCTTGCTTAGAAACCTAATGCGAGTCCATATAAGTGATGGAGTTATTCGAATTGGAGGTTCTATTACCTATTGATCATAGCTACCTGAATTAGATTCCCTAGGCCAACTTTTCTTTTTAAATTCTATCCAAAATTTTGAAAGAAAACATTACTGACCTACAAAACATTTTGCTTTTGTAGAATCAACATTTTTCCATTAACTCACTCTACTCGTAAACTGAGAGCAGCTACTGTAATTGCACAGTAATTCTCTCTACTGTAGTTGGCCTCTATAACTTTATGTGACCTGGTTACACACAGCAATAACTAAGATTGGTCAGTAAAGATGCATTCACCTGGCAGACAAATTTTGTCCCAGTCTAACTTAATGAAAGAAACCATGAATCCTGTTTTTCATGGACAGGGAAAATGGAGTAGTCCTTTACTCCCATAATGACCTGATAAAAGACCATTCCTTCTTGGAAAACCCCCAACTGCTTCTTCCCTGCTCCACATTATCAGACTTGTTACACCAGCTGTTTATAGCTCAGAGTTGTCTACGAAGTGTCAAATGGCATACTCATTTGTTCCAAATGCGTCAAGAGGTGCAGAACAGAAAAGGCCTATAATCTTTAACCTTAAGCTTTATGACAGGGTTAAGGCCTTATGACAGGACAAATGTGTATATTTCCAATACATAAAACAGAAATTAGATCTTTATGACTAATTCTACAAATAGTCTAACTTACATCAAGGTGCAGCTTATACTAAGTTATGTCACATGAAACAGAATAGCAGAACAGATGTCAGAAGTGGGACAACAGAAGAAGAAATGAATCAGAAGAACAGATACTAAAATAGGTTTAATGGCAAATAACAAAATAGATACATCCTCCTACATTCTTTAGGGCTGGATAATTTATGTTCATAGTAAGACCATAAAAGGAAGCTCTGTTTTGAAACTGATGCTCTACTTCTGTCCTCAGTTTTGGTTTGTGCAGATGCACCCATCTGCAAATGTTCTTATGCCTTTGTAAGACCTTAGTTTTCCAAGACACTGACAAGTCAGGTAATGCATTAGCCTGCAATAGGCTGGCCACCTGTTAATGATACCTGTTACACAAGAGCTATCTATCAACGCACACATGGAACAATCAAACCTAGGCAATACCTAACTACATAGTCTTGTGACAACTTACATGTGCAGCACACTTCTTCATCATGTAGTGACAATCTTAATTAAAACACCTTTAAATTTGATGTTTCATTTGTGTTGCTCTAAGAGTCTCATTTTTGATGGTAGAAACTCTTCTTGGTTCTGAGCTTATGTCTGGGCATTAATAGGTCAGCTTAAAACACCTGCCAAGGATCTGAGAGATTTGTAACAGCAGCCTCCCACAAGTATGACAGCTAAAGCTGTTACCTGCCCCAGCCACCTTCTCCAGCTCTCCAGCAAGTGTTGTTGCTGCCAGGCATCCACTCTATTTGGCAGGCCCTGCAACTCCTACACTGTCACTTTTCAACCAAGCATAATTATGTAAACCAGCTACAAATTTGGTGTATGTCAATACGCTGACCTTCAAAACTGCATCAGCTAGGAGTGCATGTGTAAGTTGGTCATTTCTCATCTTGGGAACGATAACTTCAGGAAACAGAAGCTAATATAAGATATAACTTGAGGAAAAAAAAAGAAAAAAGATGTTTCTAAATATTTCCATTATGATGCTCTTGTGCATATGATGGGAGTGCTAATTTCTCTTCTGGGGCACGGGGCAAAGGCCAACAAGCAGCAGACAAGCAGCAGATACCATCAAGCAGCAGAAACACCTTAATAAATGCACTTTCTGTTAGGTTTGGAGATCTTAAAAATAATGACCTTATTAAAAGGACTACTCCACACACTAATAGATTCGTTTTTTCAGTTTCTGCTGTAAGTTCTGCTAGTTAAACAATAAGCCTAAGGGTTAGCATAAGTAAGAAGCCTGAAGTGCAGCCTGGCGTAAATAGATGACCATCGCCTGATTGGCGTAAGACAAGAAACAATACACTAAAATTACACAGTTGTTAAAAAGCTGTGTAATTATTAGTTTCAAGTATTAGTCTTACTGGTATAATAATTATATTGTTATATTAATATAGAAAATAGCTGCAGCAATACTAATAAAGTAGCGTAAAAAAGATTAGTAACCAATCAAAAGTAGAAATTGTTTATGGTATCAAGCACTACAGTATACGTAAAGAGAAATTACTAGGTCTAAGATCTAAGGTTAATCACGATAACATACTGTATGTAATGCATGTCTTAAACACCATTTTAACAGATAAATTATGCACGACAAAAAAAGTATGGGTACGGTTTTAGCTTTGCAAAAAGAGAGAAGTCATTAGCAAGACAGAACCCTTGTAATTAATTTCTATTAGCAGTCCAGCTGTCATTACACACCACTCTAACCAAATGTAAAGTCCAAACAGAGGTTGAAAAGGTTAGTTCCACCCCACCTTGTCTCCCCAACCACTTTTTACTGCACTTTCCTCATGCTGGCTCTGAAATTCACAGTTGCACAGAGAGCTGTTTGGCATCTGATCTGAATGAAAATTCCTATGATTAAAACTGTGAGGTCACAGAAACAATACTGCCAAAACAAGTTGCTGAGGGCAGGGCGCATCAGCAGCCTAGAGTTAAACTAAATTAGATTTAGCATATAGCCACAACTCTGGAGTCCCTACAGACAACTTTTTTGCAACAGAACCTTGTCTGGCACTAGAATGCCACCAAATCACAGCAAATTAAACTCATACCGATTAAAAACTCTAGAGAAGTCAAAATATTAAGGCTCTATAATCTGCAGTGTAGCACAGATTTAAGCAAGGAAAGAAGCAAGATTTCCAGTGTGGAAGCACATTAATAAAATCTCTGAAGTTAGCACACTGTAATAAGGGCACCTGTAGCGGGTCACCGCAGAAAACCCTGTAACGAGGAGACAGCGATTTCAAGCAGAATCCAGGAAGAGTTTAACAACAGGCCTTGGTTGCAGACCTGCATGTTGGCATGAGTGGCCCTTACACATAACCTAAGCACACACCATGATCACCTTTAACTCGTTCCTCCGGCGATGTGTAAGAATGGAATGTTTTCACTGTACCTCGGTAACTGCTGGATGAACTTGGCTGACTGACTGTAACAGAGAAGCCTGTACATGGCTCCAACTCAGTACAAGTTGATTACACCATCCACATTCTTTGTCTTGTCTTGAGATTAAACAGCATATCTACATGTAACATTCCTTTACTTGACTGCAGAAATGAAGAATAGTTGTTTACTTCTAAAAAAATCTTCTCAAAGCTCTAAAGACCACGACGAGCGTGAACCTCACCATACAGGGGATCTGTGAAGCATGCTGATCAATGTGAAGGGGATTGTCTCATAGTGCAATAGCCAAGGTCCTCAGCATCAGAAGAGACATAAGATTGCTATCACATTTTCTACTACTACTATTCTTTATGCAATAAACCTGTTAACTAGCCTTGAGGGCCCATGCCTTTCTTACTGAGATCCCAAATGAACCAGCACCTCCTCCGTGCAAAACAGCAACCTACCTTTGGCTTGGGTGAGTTAAATAGATTTTCTGAGCCTTTGGGGGGGCTATGTGTGCGCCTACCATGTGACTGTTCCCTCTTCTATGATGGATGCCTATTGAGTCATGTCAATGGGCAAGCAGTCCTTTGTCATACTAGGGCACATGCTTCAGTTACATGCTAAATACATATTTATCATATGATACCTACATTTTGTCCATTGAGTAAATGAACTTTTCTGGCAATTCATCCTGAAAGAGGCAGATTGTCACCATATACTGTAGTACATAAACACAGTTGTATCTAAAAACTTAATACAATCTCAAGATTTTTTTTTTCTCTTGAAGACACTAAGTGGGTAATGCAGCCGCACTTGAATAGGGACCGACAAATCTAGATGGACCACTTAGTTTAAAGTTGCAGAAAATACTCCAAAACCAATGCAGATACATGGAAATCAATGTGAGCTATGCCAAATCTTCTAGTTACATTTAACTATCTCTTGCCACAGAATTTTAAATTTAGCTTGAGAGAAAAGCTTATTAACATTAATCACATTCTTTTTAAAAAGCTGGTTGATATTCTCAGAGTACATTACTGATCTGCAGTTTAAACAATTTATTATTTAAATCATAAACGTCTTCACTGTTATTGTACTTTATAAGAAACAACAAAGCACTTATTGGCTCTACCAGGGCAACTATAATCTTATCTTCAGTGCTTTAAAAGAAGAATAAAAGTCTAAGACTAATGGTATTGTTTGCTAGCTATTTTTCTTTTATCTGTCAAATAAAATATTTTATCCTTATGCTGTCTCTAACTCCCTCCTAATCACAAAGGAATCTGACATGATGAAAAACTCAAAGCAAAACACCATTCAGTGGATTCACTGGGGCCAGGTGAAGCCAGGGATCCTCAACCATCCCTCCACATTCAGATCTGTCAGGGATCATCCTGTTATCTACCTGCCAAACTCTGCCACCCCCACCAAACCCTGTCACTCCTGTCAAACCCTGCCACCTGTCCTGTAACTCCTCCCAAACTGTCACCTCTCCCAAACCCTGTCACCCACCCTGCCACCCCATCAAACCCTGTCACCTCTGCCAAACACTGTCACCTCTCCTGCAGCTCCTACTGAACTCTGCCAAACCCTGCCACCTACCCTGCCGCCACCACCACGAAACGCTGTCACCCACTCTGCCACCCCCACCAAAGGTCTGCCAAACCCTGTCCCCTGCCCTGTCACCCTGGCCAAACCCTTCCTCCGGGCTACCCCGTAGGAGGGCCCCCCGGGTTGCCTCGGTGACGCTACGCTTACTCGAGGCCGCGGCCCCGCTGTGAGGGCAGCGGTCTGACCCGCCCGGCCGGCCCTGAACCCACCGGACTTCCCGGAGGGAAAGGGGGCCGACGGGTACAGGGGGAGGGTGTCGGGGCGGCACTCACAGGTCCAGGAGGAGCTGGACTTCCTCGCCGGCGCCCTCCCAAGCGCCGCTGAGGCGGCTCATGGCGGCGGCGGGGAGTGGGGAACGCGGCGCCGCCCCGCCCCAACGGCTCCGGGGGACGGTGCCGAAATGGCGGCAGCTCTCTCCAGGAGGCGGGCATGACGGGAGGTGTAGTCCTGCTCTCGGCCCGCCCTGCGATAGCCTCAGGGGTTGCGGTCATACCACAGCACCGGTTTTCCTAACTTCCATTACTCTGCAGAGACGAGAGCCTGCTGTCTCCCAGATCTTTCTACCTGCAATTCATTTTCTCTTTTTTTTTCTTCTGTCTTTTTACATTTCTGCCTTGATAGTGTGATATAAATTGACACTACACAGTCCTTAGGAGCTAACAACATTATTAGTGTGGTGCCGTGAAACAGGTATCAGTGTATAATTGCAATGTCATTATCTTCAGACCCAAGACCCATCACCTGACCCTACTAAAAAGAACAAGTGATCGACTAAGATAAGGAAACCTCTGTTCTCACAAAATTAAC
Organism: Balaeniceps rex; assembly: GCA_013401315.1. Classification (NCBI taxonomy): domain Eukaryota; kingdom Metazoa; phylum Chordata; class Aves; order Pelecaniformes; family Balaenicipitidae; genus Balaeniceps; species Balaeniceps rex. Next base: position 12,515 of record VYZW01039395.1, on the reverse strand, counting down.
TGAAGGATCCTGAACTGTATCTAAGAGAAACACAGGTTGCTGATGATGCCCGATAAGTTTGCTGAAGTCGACGACTGAAACATCTGGATTAACAGATAAACCACAAGGATGCTGACAGATGCTGATGCTGCAAGACCTACAAAATATGCTTTTTTATGATTAGATAATTAGAAATATGCATTAGTAGGTAATTGGACGATTCATATCATACCCTTATAGTGTAAGCTATAAAACCCCCTAAAGAAAAATCACTTGGATGTGCCCAGTTTGGCTGGGACACCTCATGCACATGAATAAATATTTACCTTTGCAACTCTATCCAGTCAGCACAGGCCAGTTGTGAATTTTGTAACAAAAGCAGGAGGCACATGAAGCCGACAGAGCGAGCTTTGTTTTGGCTTGCCCCTCGACAGCACAAGTGAGACATCCCTGAGAAGCCTGTGCACCAGGGAGGCTACAGGAGCAGGCTGGCCTCAGCCGCCATGGAGGGGTATTTGTCCCTAAGAAAACGCAGGAGAGAGCGGAGTTTCCCAGAGTGGCTGGTGGCTTGGAGGGCTAGTTCCCTGGAAGGACATGAGGTGGCCTTAAACAAGAGGAAACGTGATGCTTGTGAAGAGGGTGACAAGAAGAAGTTTCATAGAGCATGTGTGCAGGCTGTGGCTTTTTACTCTATTATTACATCAAAATTATTAATGGGATTCTTGACAGTTTAGGAAAATATTTTTCAAAAAAACCCATGTTTTCAAATAAACACATTAAAAGATATTTATTTCAGCATTGGGAAGGCAGAAACACCCATGCTGGTGGGAGGTGCTGGGTTGAGCAGGGAGTGCTAGTAGGCCTCCCTTGGAGATCCCTTTCCTGGGGCCAGGACACATGGTAAAGCTGCAGCAAACAGTGTGGTACCAGCAAATTCTCTGTACCTACATAATGAACCTAACCAGCAGCCACACCTGGCTGACAAGCAACTGATTCTCTTGCTATTTTTCACAAGATCTAGTTTACCACTTTTGATTCTCCCATCAGCTAGTCTGGCAGTGGGTAAAGGCTAGTGGGTAGCAATGAGGCTAGGGTTTTGCTGAGGGTAGGTTTACTAATCCTCAGCTTGTGGGCTGGAATTAATTACTAGCCCAGTGACAGCCTTTACCTGTTTAACCTCAGGAGTTTCTTCTGAAGCAGCTCATGAACTGCCAAACTTCACACACCTGTGCTGTATCTCAAACTGAAACTGGCACCAGGCTGTCTCAGGGAGCAGTTACATGCTGCTCTGACACCGATTTGACTGCAGGCAGCTGCAGAAAGGTCTTCAGTCACATCAGCCCAAACATGGTGAGAAACTGTACTGATAAAACACCAGGCTGTAACCGGTGGTTCAGGAAGTGCTGGAACATGGCTCTCTGCAAAGCTGCTTTCAGTAAGTCAGGCCTCAGCTCATACTGGTATATGGGGTTATTCCTCCCCTGGTGCAGGACAGCGCTTCCCTTTGCTGAACTTCATGAGATTCCTCTCTGCCCATTTTTCCAACCTGTCGGTTGTCTCTGTTCAGAGGGTACATCAACCACTGTTCCCACATTTGGATCATCTGCAAACTTGTGAGCATGCACTTTGCCCCATTGTCAAGGTCATTAATTAAGATGTTAAGTGGTATGACCCTAGTATTGACCTCAAGGGACTGGTCTCCAGCTTGTCTTTGTGCTGCTGATCACAACCCTTTGAACCCAGAAGTTCAGGCTGTTTCCTATCTACCTCACTATCCATTTATCCATCCCATACTGGGCTGGATAGCAACCTGATCTAGTTGAAGATGTCCCTGCTCATTGCAGGGGGCTTGGACTAGATGACCTTTAAAGGTCCCTTCCAACCCAAACTATTCTATGATTCTATTCTACGATTCTATACTTCATCAGCTTATCTATGATGTTATCAGAGACTGCCAAAAGCCTTATTAAAATAAACATCTCCACTGTTGTACCCTCATCTACCAAGTCAGTCATCTCACCACAGAAGGCTATGAAGTTAGTGAAGCACAATTTCATCTTCATAAAAGTGTGCTGACTACTCCCAGTCACCTTGTCTTTCATGTGTTTGGCAATGGTTTTCAGGAGGATTTCCTCCATTATCTTCCCAGGTATGGATGTGAGGCTGTAGTTCCCTGGATTCTCCTCATTGCTGCCTTCTCTCAGGAACTTCTAGCATACCAAAGCCTTTCAAAGATAATGAAGCGTGGCCTCACAATGACATCAGCCGGCTCCCTCAGTACTCATGGATACATCCCATCAGGTCACATGGAATTATTTCTATCCAGTTTGGGCATTCCCTAACCTTACCCTACTCCACCAAGAGCAAGCCTTGCTCTAGACTTCCACCCCAGTCTCAGACAACAAGGATTCCTCAATGCAGGTCTTACCAGTAAAGGCAGTGCTGCAAGGCAGGGACTGGGGGAGCAAAGTCCCTCCCACTGTAGACGATCAGGTTTGTGACCACCTGAGGAACCTGAACGTACATAAGTCTATGGGACCTGATGAAATGCATCCCAGAGTCCCGAGGGACTTGGCTGAGGTAGTTGCCAAGCCACTCTCCATGATATTTGAAAGTCATGGCAGTCAGGTGAAGTCCCCAGTGACTGGAAAAAGGGAAACATTGCACCCATTTTTAAAAAGGGTAGAAAGGAGGACCCTGGGAACTACCGACCTGTCAGCCTCACCTCTGTGCCTGGAACAGATCCTCCTAGAAGTTATGCTAAGGCACATGCAGGACAGGGAGGTGATTCAAGACAACCAGCAAGGCTTCAGCAAAGGCAAGTCTTGCCTGACCAACATATTGGCCTTCTATGATGGAGTGACTACATCAGTGGATAAGGGAAGACCTACAGATGTCATCTATCTGGACTTCTGTGAGGCCTTTGACATGGTCCCCCACAACATCCTTCTCTCTAAATTGGAGAGATATGGATTTGATGGGTGGACTGTTCAGTGGATGAGGAATTGGTTGAATGGTGGCATCTAGAGGGTAGTGGTCAATGGCTCAATGTCCAGATGGAGATCAGTGACAAGTGGTGTCCCTCAGGGATCCATACTGGGACCAGTACTGTTTAATATCTTCATCAATGACATAGTGGGATCGAGTGCACCCTCAGCAAGTTTGCAGATGACACCAAGCTGAGTGGTACAGTTGACACACCTGCAGAACAGGATGCCATCCAGAGGGACCTGGACAAGCTTGAGAAGTGGGCCCATGGGAACCTCATGAGGTTCAACAAGACCAAGTGCAAGGTCCTTCACCTGGGTCGGGGCAACCCCCAATATCAATACAGGCTGGGGGTTGAAAGGATTGAGAGCAGCCCTGCAGAGAAGGACTGCGGGTACTGGTGGATGAAAAGCTGGACATGAGCCAGCAATGCGTGCTCACAGCCCAGAAGGCCATATCCTGGGCTGCATCAAAAGAAGCATGGCCAGCAGGTTGAGGGAGGTGATTCTGCCCCTCTACTCCGCTCTGGTGAGACCCCACCTGGAGTACTGCATCCAGCTCTGGAGTCCTCAGTAGAGGAAAGACATGGACTTGTTGGAGCGGGCCCAGAGCAGGGCCACAAAAATGATCAGAGGAACACCTCTCCTATGAGGAAAGGCTGAGAGAGTTGGGGCTGTTCAGCCTGGAGAAGAGAAGGCTCCGGGGAGACCTTATTGCGGCCTTTCAGTACTTAAAGGGGGCCTATAGGAAAGATGAGGAGACTTTTTCGTAGGCCCTGTTGCGATAGGACAAGGAGAAATGGTTTTAAACTAAAAGAGGGTAGATTCAGACTAGATATAAGGAAGAAATTTTTTACAATGAGGGTGGTGAAACACTGGAACAGGTTGCCCAGAGAGGTAGTGGAGGCCCCATCCCTGGAAACATTCAAGGTCAGGCTGGACGGGGCTCTGAGCAACCTGATCTAGCTGATGATGTCCCTGCTCACTGCAGGGGGGTTGGACTAGATGACCTTTAAAGGTCCCTTCCAACCCAAACTATTTTATGATTCTATGAAGACTAAGCCAAGAAGACATTGAGGATTTCAACCTTTTCTATGTCTGCTTTGCAGTGTGAGGTTCTGGTTCTGCTGGATCTCAAGAAAAATGCACAAGATGCTTAAGAGAAAAAGATGTTTTTAAAAGTTACAGTGAGAAGTCTCACATGTCTCTTCCAATGCTGGGAAACATGCAGTGATAGAGTATTGGACAGTCGTCTCCGGTAGAGCCACTGCTGTGCAGAATTCTTCTGTGGTGAGGTTCAGTGGCCTCATTGTATTCTTCCAAGTAAAACACAGCCATCAGTCTCTTACTTGTACAATATTGAATGTTCTAGAGGGTACACTGAGGTTTGCTGAAAGCATTATGCTTTTACACACTCCTGTGTGAACAAGCTCTTACAAAAAGTGCATACAGGTTGCATTTTTAATGGAAGCACATACTAATGTCATGTTATATGGTCAGGTTTAGCAGTCACTCATGCTAACGTATGCATCTCTACAATCAAAATCTACAGTTAAACTCTGCCTAAGTTCTGCCTGAAATCACTCTCTCTTCTTTATAATGCCTTCTGTGGTGGCCCACTACAGTATTCTTTTTCACCAGGTCCCAGTCCCATTCAGGAGTGGGCCCACATTTTCTCTTGTAAAAACACTTCTTGTTGCCCTTCGCATCCCTCACCAGATTCCACTCCAGCTTTCCTAACCCCCATCCTTGCACACTTGGACAGTGGCTCTATTCCTCCTGGGTCACCTGTCCTTGCTTCCACCTCTCATATGATTCCTTTTCGAGCTTGAGTTCAGTCACGATCTCCTTGCTCATCCATGTGGGCCCTTCTGCCACCTTTGCAGATTTTCTTGCACACCAGGGTGGACCATTCTTGAGCTTGTAGGAAGCGATTCCTGGGGGGAAAAAAAACCCAACCACCAGCTCTCCTGGACCTCTCTTCAGGATCATATCAAAAGGATTTATCCAAGTAGATCCCTGAACAGGCCAAAGTCCAGCCTCTTGAAGTCCAGGACCATGATCCTGGTTTTTGCCTTCTTCCCTCCTTTGATGATCCTGAACTCCATTTCAAGGCTGCCCCAACCTTCACATCCCTGACTGGGACTCCAACTTGCTTGTAAGGATCACTGCCAGAAGAACATCTCCCCTCATCAGCTCCTCAATCTCCTGTGTTACAAAGTTGTCAAAGCGCTGTGGGATAATAACAGAAGATTGGGAAGGAGGATTATAAACACGCTCAAGTGACCTGCAGCTGGGGTGTAGAAAAACACATATATCATATTAATTGTTGTTTATCCTTGCATGCTTGACAAGTAGAACATCTGTGTTTAAATAACATAGGCCTACGATAGACTTAGAGGCACCCTATCGGACATGCTTGAAATTCCGGCCCTGCTACAGGGAAGATCAAAGCACAGTGGTAAACTACGCCTGTGCGAATCCGTGATAAACAGGCAAAAACACCAGGGTCAGCCATCCTCCAGCATGGACCGAGCTCAGCTTGTGTGCCTCTGCCTGGGTCCTGCTTCAGAGATGCCCCAGCTGGTGAGGTAATTAAAATAAATTTACTCTTTGCATTTCATCCATAGTTTTGTGGCTGTTCCTGTGTCCTGCCTATGCTGACTCACACATTTGGCATAGTCAGTAGGATTCAGGAACAGCCATGCTGAGGCTGGCAAAAAAAGTCAGTGACTCCCTGTATTTTGGAATCACCCAGTACTGAGCACTGGACCCCCGAGGCCACTTTCCTGGCTACATTGGCTCTGCTGGAAGCATGGCCTGAAATAGATGACAGACCCCCCAGACAATTGAAATGGCTATGCACAGATTGCCATGGAAAGTGGCATTGGAGTCATCTTTCAAGTTAGTGGGGAGATTGGGATGGTCATTGGTTACCAGTCTTAGAGCTCTTGACTGTGAAGCTGTAGCATTATGAGAGAGTTGGAATGGTAAGTCGTCACTTTACAAGATGCAAAGGTGATTGTGCAAGAAGTAATTACTACTCAAGCAGAGCAGTGCCATGGGCTGCAAGGTACTGTAGAGCAGTTGGTAGCATGTATTGCTAATAAACAAAGGGACAGATATGGAAAAAGTAAGGTTTCAATTTCTCAAGTTCGTGCTCTCACCACAAAACCTTCATGGGGTCCTGAGGAGTGGGATGGAAATACTCGCAGTGAGTCCTCAGACTCCAAGGTTGAGTTTGAGTCAGATTTAGAAGGCAGGGAGGTGGTAGAAGCATGACACCTCATACGAATGAGCGGGGAGCAGGAACAAGCAGATGGGGAAGTGCAGGTCACATGTACTTACACCCCAAGAGTTAAGGGAATTTTTAGAGGTCTGTCAGCAAAAGACTGAGGAAGGCATACTGGCATGGGTTTTGCAAGCTTGGGATAGTGGAGCTGCAGCTATCCATTTATTAATGGGTGAAAAAGATTTATTAAGCCCTGTAGCCAGTGATGAACAGATACAGTGAGGATATGCTCAGTTGCAAAATGTTAGAGATCCTCATGGGCAAGATATTGTTGCACCTATGCTACATCAATGGTTGTGTGCAACAGTGTTAACAGCATATGCTGAACCTGCCAAGTTAGTGTCATCCCTCAGAAATTGGCATACAATGGAAGAAGGTATTAGTTCGGTGTGGCACATGGGGGTGGCTCATGCATTGATTACAGGATCCAATCTGGACATGGTAGCAGTAATGAGAGGTATCAAAATGCAGCTTTTCAGAGGAGCACCTGCTGCACTAAAACCCTTGATTATACCAGCAGTCACAAATGCTACTAGTAATGTAGGCACCCTAACAAATACCTTGAGGGAAATTGGGGCTGCAACTTTGGGACCATCTATGCAGGTGGTAGATAAAGGAAAGCCAGCAAAAATCAAAAGGAGTTACATCATGGGTGACAAGGAAACAAATGTGGAATGATCTTGTACAAGCTGGTGTCCCATGATCAGGAATAAATGGGATCACAACATCAGAAATGTTTCACCAATGGCAAAAGTTAGCACCTGTGCAAAAGAACCATCAAATACCCTCAGCCCCACCTGCCACCTCAAGGCAAGGCACTACCTGGCAAATGCTACAACAGCAGAAATGAAGGTGCCCCAAAATTGCCACCACTGTAGCCTCTTACCATGAGGGGGGACCAACACCCCTATGTTCCTTTAACTATAAAGTGGCAGTCTGGGGGGGATTTTACATGTGTTAGCTCTGGTGGATACTGGAGCTGAAGTTACTGTATTACATAGTAATATTAATGATAAAGAAGCCACATCACAGATCTGTGGATTAGGGGGAAATCCAACCTCTGCCCTCTGAGCGAAGATTACCTTAATAATAAGAAATGCCACTTGATTTACCATGATGGTGTTAATTGCCCCAGTTAAAGAATATATTTTGGGTATTGATGTGTTGGCAGGATGAACAGTTGAAACTTTAAACAGTCACTTCTGCTTCAGGATTTCACAAGCAGGATTTGGTATTCAATCTATAACCATCTTGTGTGGATTCCCAAAGTGGGATCCTGTTGTGCTGCCCGTGCCTGTCAAGGTGGTAACTGTGAAACAATATCATATTCCAGGGGGGAGGAAGAAATTACTCAAACTGTTCAGGTACTTCAATAAGTCAGAATCATTAAGGAAACCGTAACTGCTTTTAATAATCCTATCTGGCCTGTTTGAAAACCAGACAGCACTTGGAGAATGACTGTAGGTTATAGCGAATTGAATTGAAGTCACACCCCCGCCCCCTGACATGCAGTTACAGTACCAGATATGGTGACTTTTATAGAAAAAATTAGCAAAAGTTTACAGCCCTGGAAGGTGGTAATAGATCTTGCTAATGCTTTCTTTTCAATAGCCATTTCTTCAGAAAGCCAAGACCAGTTTGCCTTTACCTGGCAACAAAAGCAATATGTTTTCCAGGTATTGCCTCAGAGATACAATACAGTTCCTCCATTTGCCCTAAATGATAGCAGCTGATGTAGCATTATGATCAGGTACCATTACTGTTTAGCAGTATATTGGTGATCTATTGATTATGGCAGAGTCACAACAAGAAATTGAAGTAGCTGCCAAATTGCTGAAAGCACATTTAGAAGACCGAGGCTGGCCAATTAATCCAAAGAAAATACAGGGCCCTAGTACTACTGTACAATTTTTGGGAATAGTTCAGCATGGACAGATTAGAGAAATACCAAATAAGGTACAGCAAACAGTCCAGCAATTTCCTGTACCAACACCAGTAAAACAGCTANTCCTGTACCAACCACAGTAAAACAGCTACAGACCTTCTTGGGACTTTTAGGATATTGGAGAACTTTTATCCCACATCTGGCAGTATTAATGCGCCCTCTGCAGAAATTAACTAGGAAGAAGGTTGTTTGGCAGTGGACCAACAAGAAGCCTTTGATGACTGCAAAAATGCTTTGATGGAGCATGTGCAATTAAACACTCCTAGGCAAGGATATCCTTAGGCCAAAAAAAATCAGAAAGAACCTGTAGGATTTTGGTCCAAGCCATTACAAGGTTCCACTACACATTATACCCCTATGGAAAAACAAATTTTAGCTGTAGTTTGGGCACTGCAAGAAACTGAAAGAATTGCGGGCATGACTGTGCAGACACGCATACCTATTCATGGGTGGGTTACTGATGATTCTGTTAGGGCCCATGCAGAGGTAGCTGAGGCAGCCACACATTGGAAATGGAAACATTATTTACAGCAACAATTTCTACCAGGAAGACCGCATGTAACCACTCCGCATGCAACTCTTCTAGGAACTGTATCATTTAATCACATGTCCACACCAGGGGAAACTCTTCCCCTTGGAGATACTCCTACATCTCCTGTGGAAGAAGATCCCCCTTATGACAAGTTCATAGAAGAGCACAAAGAGATGCCTGGTTTACCAATGGAAGTACAACATACACAGCAACTGGACAAAGACAATGAAGAGCAGTTGCATATGCTCCGGTTCCATGAGCTACATTTTGGCAAACAGCTGTACAGTCAGTGGTCTGAATTGATTGCAGCATCTCTTGCCATCCTGGAAGGGAAGGCACATTCCTTATACACTGTCAGTTGGGTTGTATACAAACACCTCACAATGTGGTTGCCCTGCTGGGCCCAAGAGGACTAGCATGTACAAAAATACCCTATATAGGGAGCAGATATATGACAACAAATTTGGCAATATGTACAAAGGTATCCTTTAAAGTAAGGCATGTCTCAGCTCATCAAGATGATGATTTGCTTGAATCACAAAATAATAGGGAAGTAGATGATATGACCTCTGCCCAAGCACATGCTTAAGCTATAATTTGCTTATAGCTTGTGGACATCAACCAGCTCATACTGTGCATGCATGTGACATTGCTCAATCAAAACCCTCTGTCATTACACATTTTTAAAGCATATGCACATAATTGTACTATTTGCACACAGCTACATTTAAGGGCATTATATAGGCCATGGGGAAAGATAAAACAAGGTCAGTGGGCCTTGAATACCTGGCAGGTCAATTACATGGGCCCCCCGCCCCCATCGAGAGGGTGGCAACATGTATTCACTGCTGTGGATAGAGTGTCAGGACTTTTTGCTAAACCCACCAAATATGCTAATCAACATAACTGAAGCATTAAAACAACTCATTCATCAACAC
>VYZW01039394.1:73221-110067 GCA_013401315.1 Balaeniceps rex | reverse complement strand
AAGGTCTTTTCCAACCAAATGATTCTGTGATTCTGTTGACTGCAAACAAAAGTACGTTTTTGTTCCAAATATCCCCCAGGTTAAATGCCGAGTTTCGTTTCTTTTAGCTAGCACTCAGGTACAGATGCTTTTACTAATATGTTTCTGCTATCTTTATGATACTCTCTTCCCAACAGTGTCCTTTGGCAGAAGTTTATTACTGGACTTGGTAATCAGCTGTGTTAGACCCTGTCTGTAATACATTTGCCTTCTTCCTTCAGCACCAGTGGCACCTGAGATTACCTCCATAGAATATTACAACCACCTTTTGTACGTCACCTGGACCTATGGAGGAGATGGTACTGACCTTTCTCATTCCAGGATGCTGCATTGGATGGTGATTGCAGAAGGAAAGAAAAAAATCAAGAAGAGTGTAAGTAAGAGTGAGGAAGGTGTCACTCATTTCCCTGTATTTTTTTTGCTGAGTTGATAGCTTTGTATTACAAAGTTTAAGCAAGTTGATTAAGATTAGGAGAAGCCTGATCAGTTAAAGTTATTTCACAGTGTTAGCACGCATTTCTACTTGAAACCAAAGACTCAAGCTTTCAAAACAGCCAGTGGCCAAAATGGTTCTATGGTGATCCAGCGCAAGTGTTGATAATTTAGGTGAGAATTTAAAAATAGCTTATTAAACTTCTGAGCTGCAGACAATAAAATATAAGAGTATTTTTGAGTGAACAGATACGGTCCTTTCAATTTCTATTCAATAATAACCAGACTACACTACTAGCTGAGTTTTTTTAGTTTATTCAGGCCAGGTACTATCACTTCCCATTTTCTGACTTTATCAAACAGACATCCTTATGAATTATGTGTTTTTCATTTTCTGTTTAAATACAAGTTCCACTAACTGATGGGATGAGGATTTCACAGAGAATGCATGCACTTCTTAGAAAACTTGCCAGATGTTAAGATGTGTTCTTGGCACATTCTCTTGAACTCTTTGAGCTTATTTAAAAATCACTTAGAAAAAGAAATCTGGGTTTTCCAGCTATGGATTAAAGTCATGCTGCTGCAGGGTACTGAGCTGCATGTTTAACCTGAAGCATAAGAGCAGCCCCTGGACACAGAGTTTGAAATAGCAGTGGAGCACTGCAGCGCAGGAATATGTACGGCCAACAGCGTAGCTTCATGCAGCCTGTGGCCTGGGACTGTCTTCTACATCACTACTGATCTCTTAGTTGTTGACAGGGAGAAAGTGTCTGGTCTTTTTCAAGGGAAAGGTTTCCCTTCTACAGCTGAAGACTCAGCAGATGCTGAATTGGAAGTGGATTTTCAGCATAAGCACAAATTCATCAGCAATTTTTATTTGGATTTATGTGGAACACCCTAGTTTCCGTTGGATTCCTACTGACTGCCAGAGTGCACTCTTCTGGAGCTTGTTGCAGCATGAATCTAATTACATGATTAGTAGAACTGTTCAAAAACATGACATTTCTGAACAGCGGGAACCTCCAATATTTGGATCTTTGTTTCAAACAAGGAAGAAAATTCCACTTTTTGTTTTTCCCCCCAAATAAAGTATTCTAACAATTGAAATTTAAAAAATTGTGCTGTGATATACCTCTCTTCCCTCCAAAAGTCATTTTCTCTGTAAGATTATTATTCTTCCAGGAAAAAAATCTGACCTCTATGCTACCAGTTCTGGTAAAAAATATTTGAATAAGAAATTCTTAGATTGAATAAGCATAAAATACAGTAAACATTGAATATGAAAATAAATTGTTATTATGGTTGTTTTTCTTGAAGAATTATTAATTAAATAGGTAAAATTATTAAATTAAATAGGTAAAATAATCAAGTAATGATGACTTTTTCTTCCTGCTATTTGAATACTTCCCAAGACTCTGAAGAATTTGCTCAGTTTTTAGACAAGTGGCCAAAATAATATGCATAGTCCTGTTGGTCTTTATTCAGAACTGTCTATCCCTCTTGGAACTGAAAGCTTCAGCCTGAAAATTAAGTGACTATGAAAACCAGCATGAGATTCCTGAATGTGCCCTTTGTAGATAGTCTACAAGTGCTCTGAAAACAGTCTGTTGCAGTATTTGAGTTCTACATCTTTCTCCATGACCCTGGAGAAATAGGGAGCTTACCCCTAAAATAATAGGAGGAAGTTATTCACAATCTTTTGAAGCTCAGCTCAGTTTTGGATCATATCTGGTTTCAAACTTGCAGATGACTGAAGTCAGGCCCTGAGATCTATTGTCAAGTCAACAGGTCTCCAGGCAGGTGTTAGACTTGCCCAGCCAGACTTAATTTGCAGGTTCTTAGGATATATAAAGGCTTGCCTATATGTGTCTCATGTACTCTTCTTAGAGATATCTGACTTAAATTCCTCTAACATTGCAATGGACTCAAATACATGGTTTGGTTAGCATTTTGCACAACTCAAAAAAATCTAGATGCAAGAGTACTTTCATTGGCATGAGGGAAATTTTCTTTCTTCCTTAAATTTTCACTGGTCATACAGAAAATATGGACTAAGATTGTCTTCCCTCTTTACTGTGATATTCTGCCAAGTGTTACGGCTTTCCACAGTTGGTGTCAGTGGGAACTGGTTCATGTAACAAGTCTAGAGTATGCAAAAGACATTTGCTGTGGTGCACAGAACTTTCTTTGTAGTATATTAAGTGACCAGATTACTTTTACAAGAAGGGTATCTGGTTTGGGTCATATTTAACAGTTGCTGTCTATAATTGTTGCAGGTGACACGCAATGTGATGACTGCAGTGTTGAGCTTGCCTCCAGGGGACATTTACAACCTTTCAGTGACTGCTTGTACTGAAAGAGGCAGCAATACTTCCCTGCCCCAGCTTGTGAAATTGGGTAAGAAATGCTTGTTTGTGAATTATAAACTCACTCCTCCTCTCATTTGACTATAAAAGTACCTCTGTCAGCAGATTCAGCATCTTCCTCATTTCAGTGTTATGTACCCATGACGGCATTTCTTTTGCAAAGCTGTAATTTTCACCTCACCTGGCTGTGAAAGTTGTCTCATCTCTGTATGTGAAGCTAATCTCCTAAAATAGTATTACTCAAGAGGAGCAAGAGTGGCAGAATCTGACTGTAAGTGGGAGAATGGAAATTGCTTAATGCCTCGCTGGGAGAACAGCTCTGCTCCGTGTTTGCTTCCCTAAGGTCTTGAACATGGGCAGGTTTTGGGAGCAGTGACTGAGGCTTCACAGCTGAACTTTTCAAGACAAAGCAGAACCTTCCTTGGCTTTGACAAGCCTATTTCTGGGTCTGCACTCTGCCACCTGGTCTGGTTTCCTGTCTCCTCTCCTCTCCTCTCTCTCTGGACATCTCCATGGTCTCCCAACACCAAAAGTATACGCTTAAATACAAATCAATGACAGTAGAATCATAGAATGCTTTGGGTTGTAAGGGACCTTTAGAGGTCATCTAGTCCTAGTACTCTTCACAAATCAGATTCATGGTTGTGGAACCCAGTGTTATTCTACGAGAAGTATGTATAATCTACTCAAAGAAACAAAAAAAGACTTAAGAACTTCATCCTTTAGGTAGGACTTTAAAATATAACTTTCTGCCCGACATCTTTCTTTACCTGTGAGGAAGACTGGACACTACACCATTGAACCTTAAGAGATTTTACTTCACTTTTGCACGCACGTAGAATTATTGAGCCCTAGGTACCTAAAGCTGTGAAATTTTGAAGTGTGCCTAACTGCTCTTACAGGCATTAACTCCACTGTGAAGGTGGGTAAAGAAGAGTTAGTAATTTCAAACTGGATTATCTTCTCCACAGGCATAATAAACCTTTTGTGAGTGACAGTGAAAGAAGTGAATTTAAAGGGATCCATGATTTCTAATTGAATTAGAGGTCTTCAAGCAATCATTGTCTATTTGTCTTTCTCGATAGCTCTTACTCAAATCTCTTAAACAGCGCTGGGGCAAGCAGTACTGCCACAAGAATCTGAAGTTCTTCCAGGACTTTTCACCAAAGGGACTATTTGAAAGATGCAGACAAATTCCATGGATTTTCCCTTCCCTATGCAAGTCCTGCCCACTGTTTTCCCCATGCCTTGTGTCTGTGCACAGTTAGGTGTGTGTGTGAGGGTGAGTATATCGCCCCCCTACCATTGTCCAAATATTTTAGGGGGGTATTTCAAAATGTCAGCTATCTTTATCTTTCAGACAGGTCCATTAGAGCCATGTATTATTCATGTTGCACACCCTGCAGCCTAGTTGTATCTTCCTGTTGCTTATGGACAGGCAGGCTCTTATTGAACTGGTACGGTTATTTTGCTCTTGCTCTTTCATTGACAACAAAGAGAAGGTGGAATGAATTCCTTTTTGATAAATCACTTCTAGACTTCTGGTTGTTGGTTTGTTGTGTGGTTTTTTTTTTCTTTATGATGTTTGAACTTTGAATAGACAATAGTAAGGATATTTTACCAGAAGTTTTTCTTCTCTCTGTTTCTGAGGGAGCAATGGGAGTTGTAATTAGCAGTAGTGGGAACTGACTCTAAGTGATAGACGACTCAGCACTTGGCAGTCACTTAAGCATTCCTGCCAAATGTTCTTCCCTCCATGATGTTTGCTTCATCCTGGCAAATTTCCACTTGCAGAAAAATCAAGCCATTTGCTGGAGGCAAAAGGAGGATTTGCTTGGGATGATGCCCAAATGCAAAACTCATATTTTAATTGAGGCCATTTTTTTACCTGGAGTGAGGGATGGAATGTGTTTCTGAATCCTAGAGCAGATATATGGGTATAATTAAGGGAGAGGGACGCTTTCCTATGTAATTCTGGGACAACATGTGCACTGCATTCCCCGTGACACAGAAGAAGCCACGTGAATGTGCCTCAGTCCCCACCCTGCTCTCCTCAATGCTCTCCCTAATGCCAGTATAATCTTGGCAGCCTCCAACTCTAGAACACTGATCTGATTGTCTGAGGATCAGATATGTCTCCAAAATGTCTATAACCACTTGAGCAAGTCCTTTGTGCCAAGTTTTTTGTGGTGGATCTTACACATCACGTCCAGGCTCCCATGACAGCATCTCACACAATGAGAAGAACAAATTATTTGTGAAGGGAAAAAACAAGAGCAAAATGTTGTTGTGCATAGTACATTGCATGTAGCATGTCAGGATCCCAGAATCAGGTCATTGTCTGAGAATGACAACTTTCATTAAACCATAGAATAGGTTTAGTCCATAGAATAGGAAATATGAAAATTCTGGAGAACAGCTTGGAAATGTACAACCCAAACTTTGCACTCTCTGAAGGCAAACCAAAGGGGCCCAGGATGGCTGAGGCATTGAAAGCCAGGGTTTGCCAGTACCCATTGTGTGAGCTCATCAGGATGAAAATCAGGATCAAGCCTTGGTCTTTAAATAATCTTGGGAAAAAAAGTACATCTTGTCTTCACACCGTGTCTAGGCTGTTTGCTCCTCTCCCTGCTCCTCAAGGTTTCCCCTCCTGTTCTCCTATTCTTTCCATACTCCGTGTTCTTTCAGGTGGGGTTGCAGTGAGGGGTGGCTTCCACTGGAGGTCAGCGTGGCCTCCCACGGGCCACTGCCCGCCCAGTCATGGGGGTCCGTGGGCGGGGAGGTGGCCCTGGAGGGGACAGCCGAGGCCACCCCACACAGGGACAGGGCTGCTGGGTGCAGATCCTCATCCGTGTTTTACAGTATCTCTGATGCCATCTCTCCCAGGAGACCCCCAATAGTCCTCCTAGCACAGGGTTGTCTCCTTCTTGCCGTGTAGGAACCTCAGTCTCTTGTATACATTTGCCCGTTGCCAGTTCCTCTGGCACAACAGCAATGAAAATCAAAGCAATAAATTGAAGACCCCCGAAATCTGGACCTCTGCATTCAGTGAGGAGAGAAAACTCCTGCAGCTAACTGAAACAAGTGCAGACCCAATGGCCCTTACATGTTAGCCTAGGGAAAAAAAACACCAGACTAGAAGATTTTTTTTTTAAACTGCTAATTGACTAAATATTTCTTCTGCTACAATTAAATGAACTTAGACGGCCTTCGCTTGTGGGAAGCTGCTTCTTTATCATCTCCTGGGGCAGGCCTTGTGAAGCAAAGCTTTCTCAGGCCAAAAGTGTTGCTAACACGTGGACAGCCATCTTCTCCTGAAAAAGCTTCTGTTAACATCGTTCTATTAATAGAATCTATTAATAGATCATCGTCAAACAAGGGCTCTGCTGAAAACGGAAGTGAAGTATTTATCCAACTGTCCAAATAGAGAACAGTTTAAATAGAGAAGAAAAACCAACACACTTCTTCATCTTCCCATTTTACAGTGGTAGTTTATCATCATGAGAGGCAGGGCTTTACACTGGCAGGCTTTATCTGAAGGAAATGAAAGGTAGAAGGGCATCAGGCATTGCTTTCATTTTTGTTCGAGGCTTCCTCTTCTCAGTTATCTGGAAACATAAAGATAAGCTTAATAAAAGGAGATTTTCTCTTAACCAGAACCAGCCCCTCCAAAATCGCTGTTTGCTGTCAACAAGACTCAGACCTCGGTGACTCTGCTGTGGGTGGAAGAAGGAGTGGCTGATTTCTTTGAAGTCTATTGCCAGCAGGCTGGATCTGGTCAGGACACAAAAGTCCAGGTATGTAAGCATCTCTTGTTTGGTTTCTGCTCTTCATCTCTGAAGCAGAGATTGAGCCTTGCATCTTTCTGATTTGTTGTCTCCTGCTTAGCATTTGTGTGTAAAGCCCAATGACATTTTATGCTCAGCAGACAGGTTAGATCATTAAACCAAATGTGGGAAGGTGGTTCAGAATTAAAGCTTTAAAAGCTAAACTACTAAAGCATTTCAAATACTGCCCAATGGGCAGGAAGGGAAAAATGATCGGGTAGCTTGATAAGAAAAGGGAAAAATAGACATATCTAGATGCCATGAGATCTTTTATGCAACTTTTAATTATTTCTGGCTTACTTTGTTCCTGGTTTTGAGAACTGTTAGCTGAAGTTTAGTAGGATCTTCAATGCTGTTCAAAATGTACCTTTATGCTGCAAATGTGGCTGTTCCTCATGCATTTTGTCTCTTAGGGTATTTCCTTCGAGACCCACCTTCTCAGCCTCGCAAGTGAACCTCCTTTTCTCTCTGTCCAGTTAGGTATCTGTGCTCAGAGGCCACCTGAATAATTGAGTGGTTAGACTGATGTCCTAGTTTCAGCTGGGTTAGAGTTACTTTTCTTCCTAGTAGCTGGCATAGTGCTATGTTTTGGATTTAGTATGAGAAGAATGCTGATAACACACTGATGTTTTAGTTGTTGCTAAGTAGTGCTTAGGCTAGTCAAGGACTTTCTTTTTCAGCTTCCCATGCTCTGCCAGGTGCACAAGAAGTTGGGAGGGGGCACAGCCCAAGATAGTTGATCCAAATTGACCAAAGGGCTATTCCATACCATATGACGTCATGCTCAGTATATAAACCGAGGGGAGTTAGCCGGGGGGCAGCGATCGCTGCTCGGGGACTGGCTGGGTGTCGGTCGGCGGGTGGTGAGCGGTTGCATCACTTGTTTTCTTTTCCCTGGGTTTTGTTTGTCTCTCTTGTTCTCCTTTTCATTACAATTATTATTATTATTATTATTATCATTATTATTATTATTACTATTATTATTATTATTATTTTATTTCAATTATTAAACTGTTCTTATCTCAACCCGTGGGTTTTCTTACTCTTGCCCTTCCGATTCTCTCCCCCATCCCACCGGGGAGGGGGAGGGTGAGCGAGCGGCTGCGTGGTGCTTAGTTGCCGACTGGGGCTAAACCACGACAACTGATAATGTTGTTCAGCGAAGAACAGAGCAGTAGTAGTTTTAATTCCTTGACATTCAATGCTGTGCAACATATGAGGCTTACTTTGCAGTTTAGCTGACGGTGTAGTGAATCACTGTGATTACATGCCATGAAACATCATTCTCTCATGTGAACTGTCACACGTAATGGGGAATCATGCAGAAAAAAGTAAAAAATGACTCACTCAGACCACTGATAACCCCAAAAGAGACATATACACTCTCTAATCCTATGGAAGACCAGTCTGAATTACTTAATATTCTTTTTAAATTCAGAAAGGCACTGACTAAAGGAAAAAAAAATATTTAAATGCACTTTAATCTTTTGGATAGTTTGGATTCCACATCCAGATTCCTGATTTTTCACAGTCAATAGCTAAAGATTGTGAAGTCATTATCTACTTAGCAGAGATTCAAAATAATGACGTGATCAGGCAAGGAAGGTACCACAGGATTTGCAGCTTCAGTGCAGAGCAGATCTGTTTTAAGAACATCAGGAATAGACTGTTCCATTTGGCAGAAGCTTCAGTGGGTGTCTCATTTGTTGACGTGAACGTCTGGCATGGGAAACGCTCAAAGATTGTCAGCTCACCTCTCATTAGATTCATCACTCTCATTTCTCCCTCTGTGAAAAAAGGGGAAGGGCTCCTTTTTGAACTGTAAAAAGGGACGCTTTGCCATTAGATTGGTGAAAATTCTTGACTGTGATTTTCCATGCTAATTACCTGAACATTTTTGTCCCTTTCCTCCATTTTAAAATCAGCAAAATGAAAAGCAACAGCTTTCCAGGTTTGAACATCTTGGGTTTTGCTTGACTAATTTAAGTTTTCCAGAGGGGAAAATGGAAAACATCCAACAAAGTTCAATTGCCAAACTGTGGCCCCTCCTTTCAGCTCAGGGAATAAAAGTCCCCTTCCTTACACTCATGTACATGTGATTTCATCTGTGTAACGTACCTCAGCATTGCAGTGCAACAGGAACCCTTGCTAGTCTAGAAGGAGCCCATGAATGAGAACAGGACATTGCTCAGGACTTGTTACAGCATCTTGCACTCCCCGTCTGGAGTGAGTTCATTCATAAAACTTCTCCTTGTTCCCTTTCTAAACCACTGGCTCAGTGTCCCTATTTTCCAACCCACCCTTGGTTCTGCTGGAGAGTACAGAAAAGCTTCTGAGGACCTTGAGGAGCTATGTCTTTAAGTCAATGCATGTGTTGTATTTGTTTTCTTTTGCCATATCAGCACTTATGAAACACAAAATTGTTTACCAGGGACATAGTATAAAGATATTACGTAAAGAGTTTCTACTACCTAGAAAAACTGAGGTGTGGGATACCTGATCATCTAGCTTTGTTTTTCACCTTGGCCATGTGAAAGGCTCATAGCTCTTCACGTCCAGAGGAACTGCCTCAGAGGCAGAGGTGACACATATTCACACGAGGGTGTGAAGATTGTGACTACCTTGGCCACAGTTTGAATAAAAATAACTTTATTTTCCTCCCACCTGTATGGCTTAGTAACCAGGGCTCATGAGCTCTGCCCACCTCTGGGGATGTCCTGGGGGTTGCAGTGCCTTCCCCCACCATGCATGTACCAGACCAGCCCCCTCCAAGGCACCTTCTGCCCTCCCCAAGGGGCCCTAGGGCTCCCTGGGGTGCTCTGGGCTGTTCCTGCTGCTGCTTTCACCCCTGTTCCTCTCCCCTCTTCTGCCAGACTGCCAGGCTACCTGCCTATTTTCAAGGGCAGGCCCTGGTCACCTTCCCTGGGTTTTGAAGTGCTGGTTTCTTTCACCAGAGCTGACTTTACCTGGTCAAATATATGGGTGGAGAGGGGAGCACCGATTTGTGCTCTTGCATTTACAGGACAGACAAACTTCTGTGTATTTTTCCCCCATGTCTGCAGGAACCTGTCACTGTCTCTTCACACGTGGTGACCATTTCCAGCCTAACCCCTGCCACTTCCTACAACTGCAGTGTGACAACCTTCAGCCACAATAGCCCCAGCGTCCCCACTTTCATTGCGGTTTCCACCATGGGTAAGCAGCACTTCCCTGCTTTCTTCTTCCTCCTCCAGCTACATCTGTTTCTCCTTGCTTTCTAAAGCTGTTCTTGGTAATGCTGGCCCCAGGGGTTGTTTGCATCATGGAAAGGCTGCCAGATGTGGATGGGATGGGGAAGCAGCTTTAAAAAGTTCTTAGAAAAATCCCCACTGGGGGGGTTGACTTGGAAAAATATCAACTAGAGGCTCAGTTCTCTACTGGGTTTTAGAAATCAGGGACCTAGTTTGTGGTGTCAAGCAGGAACATCAGGGTACTGTTTGATGACATTTATGGAGAAAAACGTCTTCTCAGCCAAGCCCAAACTAGAGGAGAATCACATTTACAAGCTGCTAAGGCAAAAAATCGCTTTCTACTTTCAGTGAAGAAGTGCAGATAGGGTGAGAGAGAAGGAGAAGGGCCACTGCAGGATCTTGAGCAGTCACACCCCAAAGGGATAGCTCCTGACAGAGGCTCCCCGGGCATGTCGTGAAGCCTGGCTCTGTACTGACTCTGAAGAAAGAATATCAGTGTTGAACTGCCCAGAGCACTGGACTTTTCTTTAAAAAAGAATTCACCTCTGCTTAGTTAGGGAGTTGTGTAGCTTTAGTCACTGGTCCTATACATCATAGACCACTCTATGCTGGAGTTCAGTGTCTGATACATAGCTTAAAAATCTCCATGTTTTTTAATCTAAAAAATGCTTCTCTAGACAACTGAGGATGTAAAGTTATTCTGAGCAAGTAAAGTAGAGAGGGTTTCTTATATAATGAGCAGAACAGGGTATCTGGTCTTATAGTAGTACAGTCAATAAGCACGTAATATGGAAGAAAAATAAATCAAGGATTTGTTATTGAGAATTGATTCCAGCTCTTACTTAAAACAGAATATTTTGTTAAAATTTATTTGCCGAAGTAATTCAATCAATTTCAACCCAGTATGTTACAGAGCCTCAGCCTGTTATTTTGCTTTTGGGTCAGAAAATGTATTGATTATTATTGAAAAACAATTTCAGAGTTGAAATGTGCTTTGGAGACAGAGATGATGATGAATATCTGTATTTTATATTTCCTTCACCCTTTTCTCTTGTGTTATGAATGTCAGTTAAAAAGGAAAAAAAAAATCAGAGCATGCCAAAGTTTAAAAAAATGCCAGAATGAAGTCATTTCCCCACAGAAATTTTGTAAGAGCAATAACTAGTCAAAACCTCCCTTTATCTCTAGTGGTAGATTTTTCTCTCTGTAACACTCCAGGCTGAATGAGATCAGTTTAGAAAAATAACACTATCAACATTCAGGGGAAAAAAAACCCCAAAACTGTCAGTGCTTCTGAAATGAATAACCAAGACTCCTTGTTTGTATGTACAGTCACTGAGATGAATCCCAACGTAGTGGTAATCTCTGTGTTAGCCATCCTAAGTATCCTTCTGATTGGACTGCTGCTGGTGACTCTTGTTGTACTTAGGAGAAAACATCTACAAATGGCCAGGTGAGTCCAGATTTATGCTAATTCCAAAAATTTCAGACAACAAACACATCATGACAATAGTTGCAATTGAGGATGCTTGTGTGCATGGTGCTACTCGAGATGCCTTCAGGATACCTTCAAAATAGTTGTCTTGCCGCTGTTTAGGAATTGTATGTCTTCTCCCTCTATCTACTTTAATTCTTGACCTGAGTTATAAGCCTCAGCCTTTCTCTCATTTTGAGCTTTGCAAGATTAGGTCTGTAAGAAGTGCAGTCACTTATTACAAAAGGATTCTGTCAGGAACCTAAAGGATAATTAGGATCTGAGGCAACTGGGCATGAGCAGGACATCAAGATGCTTTGCAAATCTTTCATATGGTTTGGCACAGGAGATTTTCCATATCAACAGGTAAGATGGCTTGTTCATCAGGTCCAGGATGCTGCATTTCAAAGGCCATGTAAGGCCTGAGCCCTGGCAGCCAAACCCCTAGGACAATGAAGGATGTGCCCAGGGCCCTGAAGCCTCTCTCTAGAGCATTTGCCAGTGTGCCCCCAAATCCTGGTCTTCCAGTTGTCCAAATTCTGCATTCATATGGGCTTCCTTCCTATGAGAACAGCAGCATGGGAAAGAGCATGTGGGCTCACCTAGATCTTGTCTTTCTATACAGTCAGGATGCAGCCAAATATACACTGAAACTCACAAATCCAGAAGGGATCTCAGGTCCTGCCGTTCACCTATAACATTAATGATCCCAATTTGTTGTGTCATACAGATGAAGGGAAAAATTATCTTGTAGGAGTAAAACTTTTTTTTACAAAACCTGTGGTTCCTTCAGCTATGTGCACCAATCATTTGTACCTGAATATTGAAATTTAATTTCCTTTCCCTGGTGGTCTTACCTGTAACAGTTCACTTTAATGTGGGTTATGTTATGGCCTGAGTGAACTGTGGAAATTTCCAAACCCTCAATATATGTGGTTGACCTCCTGGTTTTGGAAGTGTCTGGAGTCTTCATCCTTTTATGATCTGTGTAATATATTTTATATTAATTTACTGTCCTGTGTCAAGAAAGGAAATGATTTTATGTAAAAAAACTTATGTGAGGAATCTTGCACTTGGCTACCTAGCAGACACTGCATTTTATGTGTTGTGTCTTGGCTATGTATTCCATGCAACAGATGACCACATCTCACATAATTTGCAGGCTATCTCTTTCAGTGAACATTACATGGTTTGTTCCTTTTATATATAGCTGGCTCTGTGAAAATTGCAGCTAAATTCATTCCCTTTCCTATTTAATTACTGTGCAGGCAGCCCAAAGCTTTTTCTTTTTCTCTTCATCACTGCTTCTAGCCACAGAAGTTAAAAACCCCAGAAGGAAATTTAAAAAGTAAATCCAGTAAGAAGCTGCAAGCAATTGTTTGCTTAAGTCAAGGGATCAAAACCAGTCAAGTCAGTTTATCATTTGTAGCTGAAAATAATGGACTTGTGATAAATTCACTGTAATGTTATTCAGGAAATTAATTTTTTTTCCACAATTATTTTATGAACTCAAAATTACCATGATCCTGTCAAATGGATACAATTAGACATCTTCTCCTTGGAGTTGGGACAGTGAATATTTAGTATAGAAAGGTAAATATTTAGCATGTGTACTGAGGCCAGCAGCTAGTGCTGTCACCAGACTATAGAAAGCCCAAATGTGGACAGAAGATGATGTCTATTTGAGATCTTTATTAGCAACTTCTCCCTTGTTTCACTCTTTTAAAGCATTACTAGGAAACCTGATCTCAGGTGGTGTCGAACATGTATTGGTTTTGGACAACTATGTTAAGGGGTTTCAGTTACGTTTATCACAGATTATCTCAGACCTAGTCACATATGTAAGCGTTCAGCATTTCGCCGCAACTCCAAGAGTTCTGTGTTAAATCAAGGTCATGGCAAGCCTTGTGAATCCAAAAATGGTAACTTTGTACCCAATGGTCTTCCTGAAACAGGGAGTGCGGGGCTGGAACCTTTGTCAATTTTGCATCTTTAGAGAGAGATGGAAAGCTTCCCTATAATTGGTGAGTGTTTGAAGCAAAGCTTTTAATTATGTTTTTCCCCACCCCTGCTTTTTGGCAAATATGATCTTTAAACTTCAGTGCTTATTTTTCATGTCATCGCTGTCCCTCTGTAAGATAAAATTACTATACCTGTTATTTTAGTATTTTATTTCTTGAGTGATGACTCAAGGCTATGTATTCTGTCACCTGCTATTTTTAGTAGGGAATGATGTATGTACATGTCAACCAAGTTGCATAGGTGTGTTTTGGGAGGATATTTTTTTTTCCTTTCACTACAGATATATTTCCTAAAATAACACAAGTGTAGAAACTTGATCTATAAATCCATTAGCACTTCCATAGAGATATATTTACATCCAGGAGTAAGCTTGCCTATAGATGACCAATTAGCAACTGTCTTCATACAGTACCATTAATTAATTTTTCCTTGCATTGCAAGACAAGGACAAGCCAACTCAAATATTTACTGTAACTTAATGTTCAGTGCTGTTAAAAAGACTTGGCAGGGGGGGGAACCCCATATTCTTGCTAGTCTAGAAAACCACCTACAAGAGCTGCAGGCACTGACTATGGACTTCAAACCATCACTGACACCATCAGCCAAAGAGAAGTATTTGAACAAAGAAAGTCTGTAGGATTAGCTTTGATAGAAGCAAAAGGGCTCTGAGAGTTACCTGACTGGCACCAATGTGGTCATTTCCATTCCTATTTTGATAATCAAATGGGTGCTAATGACTGACCTAGGGTTTACTGCTTTGTTATTAGCAATCTCTGCCAAAACCTCTTATCTTTCAAGGCAAGTCCAAACACAGGTATTTAAAAGCATACTGTCAGCCCCATTCCAGTACGTAGGAAGAAGAAAATATGCGCCTTGGTTTTACACCCATGGTCGGCTTTGTTGTCAGCCAAGAATTTGGAAAGAGGAGTTGGTGCTCAGGGAACTGCTTCCATGATCTCATAAGACACAGCCTGCCAGCCAGGATGGGTTTAAATGGATCGACACTGCACCACAACAAGCCTTTTGCTAATAAGCATGCAAACTGAACTAACAAGCCCAGCAAATCTTGTCAATACCTCACTGGGCTGCTAATTAACTGGATATTAAACAAGCTCGACTTGCTTGGTTTAGCTTTAATAGCAGCCAGCTGTATGCAGTACAGACTAATCTCTCTTTCAGCTTCTCTTGCTTGGACTATATTAATGGCAAAGGTGGCAGAAGATCAAACACGTTAATTAAATATCCAAGCTCGAATCAAATGATTAAACTAGCAACAGATGTTATTACAACCATAAAAGGCTTTTTTATGGGAAGGGGAATTAATTAATACGTTTGGATCTGAAAGTGACGGTTCTTGTTGCTTGATTTGGTATATGTGTATGTATGTGTGTGTATATATATATGTGTGTGTATATATGCATACATGTATACATACATAAATTATGTTATAAAAATATAAATTGGGGAAAATATTCCTGCTTAATATCTCCACAAATTTTTGGTAACTGAAGGCAGCGTTCCCTAATCTTATGGTCCTGACTTCTCTGAGAGTTAGTAAAGATATCTTGTTTTGTGTGCCTCTGTTGTCTAATGTCAAGACCAGATTCACTGTCCATCCAGGCAGACAAATGGAAAATATGGCCCTAAAGACAG
The DNA here is from genome assembly GCA_013401315.1 of Balaeniceps rex. Classification (NCBI taxonomy): domain Eukaryota; kingdom Metazoa; phylum Chordata; class Aves; order Pelecaniformes; family Balaenicipitidae; genus Balaeniceps; species Balaeniceps rex. The sequence goes on along the minus strand of VYZW01039394.1, from coordinate 95,024 downwards.
GCAGAAGACATAAGAAACCCATTTTGCTTGGGGTCATTCCAGGGATCTAGTAAGGGAGCTATGGGCATATCCACTGATTACTAAGGAAAGCTCAGCTCAGCAGAGTTTTCAGGATTTGAGCAATCTCTGCCTCTCCTTCTTTTAATTAAATAAAATTGTTCACCTGAGCAGTACGTGAAAGACTGTATAATTCCAGGAAAACAATATTGTATTTATGGGGCAATTACGTATTTTTCATAAATTGAATGAAATCAATTGTTTTAGATGTTGGAGTTCCTAATCTGTGAACAATATAAGTAGGTCTGCAAGCACGTTATCCTGTGATTTGATAAAGTGTGGAAATTTCTCATGATGATTTGACAATGAAAGAAGACCCAAGCTTGAATAATTCCTTCTGCCTCTGTAGGCAAGAGGAAGTTAAAATCTCACTTGGAGTTTCCCAAAGGAAAGAGGAGTATTGTGGCAACATCATCACTTCTCTCTTCTAAACCTAATGAAAACCTTTCTGTGGCACCAGAGATCTGCTTATGGAAAACCAAATTTCATCCTCAGTCCAGTCCCATAGAAACCCTAACGACGGATAAGCCCTAAGGCCCTGATGCTGCAACCACTATGGCATATGATTAACTAGAAAGGGTTCTTGCTTCTGGCTGACCCACATCCCTACCAACGCCTGGGGAAGGTGCCCTGCAGAAACTGCGCTGCCCATTTTTTCTTCAGCAGCAAAACTCACTAAACCATAACTTGGAGTTTTGACTGTATGGGCAGAAGTTTTCCACCACTGGTTGGAAGATTAAGATAGAGATTATTACATTTGACGTGATTTGCTTGTCAGGGAAAACACAGTATCTACCAACGTCACAAGAGCCAAGAGTACTGAAAAAGGAAATTTCACTTTGTGGTTCCTCTTTAGAACAGGTGTAGAACGATGGTACTGCTTTTAGGACAGCAGATTTTCTGATGGGGAAAAAACACGCTGAGGGTGTATTTGGCAAAAAATCCTGCTACTGGGGCAATTGTTTAAGTTTCATGAGTTTTTCACGTTTGCAAAGTACCTGTAGTCCACTCCACCAATAGGCAGAACAGGCCTGAGTGGTTTTCCTGGATTATGCATAGCAGAATCTGGTAAACAGGTTGCAAATACAGAAGTTTAGAATGATTTTGTACTCAAATTTCCTTTATCCACAATGAAACCTGCTGTGAATAGTTATTCATAGAAACCACAGTTAGAAGAAGTTCAAATAATGTTTTGCCAAAAACCTAGGAGAGAATTTAAAAATAGGACTCTGCAAAATTTTATATGGATGTTTTCAGAAATCTGACTCAATGGAGGGTATTAAGAGATATTGGAATGATCTGAATTTGTCTCTGACACGGATGTTCTGATATCCAGAGGATCACTTGCAGGAGCAAACGTGGGAGATTATCATAGTTGTACGTGGTAAAAACAAACTATGTCTGTCCTGAAATATCTCAAAACATCAGAAAATAGACTTAGCACCACCTGTGTAATGGCCATGAACCTGTGGGTGAAATTTTCAAACACATTTTAGTCTCTGAAAATCTGCCAGTTTATCGATTAATTTAGAATAACAGGCCTGAATCAATGCCATAAACCACATTTATTTTGATCATATAGAATTTTATGTTGGATGGCTGAAAATCCTGCATAGGGTGTCAGGTTGAGGAGTAATAATTCCATGGATGCTAATAATATTTTTATGAAGTAAGTAAGAGAAAGCCTTTATGGGTTTAGCTGATTTTTAAAATAGAATTTGCTGATCTCCTGATTTCTGTTTGTCTTACTAACTCTCCTCACTTTTTCATCTTTATGTATGTTATTTATTAATGCTCACAGGCGTAGAAGTGTATTTGCTTTCCTAACTCTGCTACCCTCATGCCTTTGGACTGATTATCTTTTGGCATTTTATATTAATCCTTGGTAAGTGATTTACTTGTTTTTCCATATACAATGTGTAAACAATGTTGATTTCTATTATATGAAAAATGTGTGATACCTTTGTTTTCAAATGGGTCAAAGCTTTTGAAGATATAATTTTCTTGTACTAGAACGTGGATTGGAGAGGATGTGGGTATCAAAGTATTTGCTACCCTGCTTCATCTAGTTTGTTTGTTTATGCTCCAACCCATTTTGTTATTAAAAAGCTAATCTTACGGTGGTCATCATATTCATCTCATTGCTGCTGTTGCAATTTTTGCCACTTCATTGTAAGTCCTGGCTTCTTCTGTCCCAGTTATTCATCTGTTCATTGCCTGGCATTGCCCTCTGCTGCTGCTGCTTTTCTATTACTAAAATTGCTTGACTGTGCCCCTGCTGTTTGGTGTGTGATGTCAAATACCTTAGTTTTTAAAGGTGCAGTTATGCTTTCCTGACATCAGTAGAAGTTTTGCTTTTGGAAAAAAGAATTCACTGAGAATCGATACAAACCAGCAGTCCCAAAGTGTAAAAACTGGGTCACTGTGTGCACGTCTCTGTGTGTATGTGTGTATATTTAGTAGTTTAGGCTGTAAATAATTTATAAAGATTTAGTAAATGACTGATTGGGTTTTTTGAAAATACGTAACCAACAAAGCCACAGGGTCTATTTAGAACCATAACTGGTTTACAAACCATTCAACAAATAATTATAATTGACTATGATCTAAAAATGCTTAATTTATTTAAAAGAAACTTAAGTTCCTGATGGTCTTGAGTCCACGGTGTAGTGATTTACAAAAATGTGGTACCAAAGTTAAGACTTACTTTTGACCAAACGTATTCCCTGGTGTTACCATACAGCACCAAAGGCCTGGCAGGCAGTCATCGACATCTTCAGCATAGGGATTTCAGAGACTGGTTTTCCTTGTGTCACATTGAGTCTGTAGAAAAACCCATCTAAATTTTCAGTGGGCCCAGAAATGAGTGGGTTTATGTAAGTACAGGTCCATTTCTTCCCCCATGAAAATAAAAGCATGTTCTCCACACGCACCCAGCTGAAGAGTAGATGGAAATCTTCTACATCTCTCCAAGGCTAATATTGTATTGACTTGTAACTTGTCTGACGTAAACTCTACTACCTATCGGAGCTACACAGTGATGGAGGATCAGGCAAGCAGTTTATTATTGTGGAGGTCACACTAATCTCTCTTAACTCTTTAATGGTCAAGAAGCCCAAGGTGGCCACTGTCAATGGCACTGCTGCAAAAAGAGTCGTCATCTTTTGCTCCTTTGTCTCTTTTTGTTTAATATGCATTAATGTGCATTAACTCACCTTTCCAGATGTGTATCTTTCTTCAGAGGTTTCCTCTTCAATCAAGCTACCTAGTTCACTCTAGATGACCAAGTTTAAAGGAGCTGAAGTTCAATGAGATGAGATTAACCGCTCTCTTTGTGTTTTAATCTGTAGAGTAAATGGAAGAACAGATGAAACACCAGCTAGTGTTTCAAAAGTCTTTGTTTTGCTCACAAGTTGGTTTAAAACATCTATGAACATTCAGGAAACAATTGCAATGCTAAGAAACAAAGGCCTCTTGAGACTATCAAAGCACAAGAAATCGTTGCTGAGAAATGGATGTCAATCATTTGTTTTATTGCCTCTTGCAAGTGTTCCTTGGAGAAGCGTTCTTAGAAGCATTTCCATCATAAACAGCATTTAAATATTTTTTTCTTTTGAAATGAATTCCAATGTGCCCGACATTAAAAGGTTTACCACAGTCACAGGGGATAGAAAAGAAATGTGTTGAATAATTTAGAGAAATTAATTTTAAGATTTCGTTGGAAAAGATCTTTGAAGATGTAGAATAAATGCTACTAGGCTATGTGTATAGTACACATGAATGTACAGATACTATACAGATAGTATCTGTATAGATAACATTGTACGCTGAAGACGTTTATAATATTTGCAAAGTAAAGCTTTAGTGTAAAGCTGGTATTGCTATAGCTCTTGTTAACTCTGCAGGCAAAGCTCCACACCTAAATGGAAATGTACCTTGACAAGATAACAGAATTACTACAGGTTGTGGCTGTTCCAAAAACTGAACATTTTGTAAAACTTAATTTTGGAAATGAATTTTTGTTTTTAATTTCACTTCTGAACTTAGCAAGGTAGAAAAATAAAAATACTCCAATTTTTAATATTTTTTTCTGTATATTTTCTTTGTTTTGAAATTAAGTCTTCACCTTTAATTTACTAATTGTAGCTGTGACCTAAGTTATCTAGAAATCATTTTAATATCATCATGAAATTAAAAATAACATCATTATAATGTGATGAATGAACAGATATTTTTTTAATATCTGTTAATGCCCAGGAAAAGCAAATAACACTACTAAAATCCCTTCTGAGCAAGCCAGAATCTATTTGTGCTCTGTAGCTGGTTTAACAGAGGGGATCAGTGTTTTCAGACCTCTAGCCAAATTATTCCAGGATGCTCACTCTGTGCATTTAATGTGATTGATTGCTTAACTTTTTTGTGGCAACAACAAAGTGAACACACACACACTCCCTCCAAAAAACCACGTGGTGATAGTGTAGTGCAGTTCTGAAGTCCATATCTGACGGGTTATACTGCTTAACACACTCATAAGCTTGCTCGGAGCTGTCGCTAGTGAATTATTTCACTTATAAATCATGTGAAGACAGTGTATTACATGACTGGCATAATTATCTCTGGCTGTTAAAAGTCAATTAAAATTATCTAAGGTTTAAGCTTGAGTCCCTCTGAAGTCAGTAGGATATTTGCCATTGTCTTCATTGCTCGTCATAAGCAGGTTATGAAATGGGTGAGAAATAGTGTTCAGGCCTTTCCTTGAATTTGCAAATGGTGGTCTTCTCCCTTTACCCAACAGACACTTCTCGTTCCCGGTTGCTCTCTAGTGTTGGCATCCAGTTTCCCCGCCCGCTAGAGCCAGAGCGGAGCAGCCCCGGAGGCACCATGGTGCCCCTTCCCCTGCAGTGGTACAGCCCCCTGCCAGGCTCAGCTGGGCTCGGGGTCTGGGGACTCAGCCCCAGCCCACCTGAAGCCAACGGTGCTCTTGGGTGAGGATTTGTAGAGGACCCATTGCTTCTGTTGGGCAGGGGTTTTCCCTTTCACAAGTAGGTCATTCTCAGAGCCACAGAATGGAAAACGCATCCTGTTGGTGTCAACGGAAATTTTGCTATCAGCTTAAAAATGTCCAAGATATTATCACCAATCTCATCCTGAGTACGATGGTGACCAGAAAACATACGTTCTTAAATCCGTACTAACTTTGAATAAAGACTATACAATGGTTTAATGAATAAAAACCACTTCTTTGTTTTTTACAGGAGTAAAAATGGATTAAAGAAGAGAAAGCTGACCAAGTATGTAACTTCTTTGATATTTAAAGAAATAAAAAAATATATCACCTTAGACTAAACATGCATTATGGAGTACATGGTATAGTGATATTGCAGTTACAGATATAGAAAACTTCTTGGTAAACATATCCTGAGAGAGATGTCTGAAAGCAGAAAACAAACAATAATTGGACAAAAGCAATTCTTCTCAACAGATAGGTTGTGGTAAAACAGCTCCTTACTGATAGGAAATTAGTCATTGGGGAAAAGATCAATTAGCCAACTTAGTGATTCCAACAGAGCTTATCCTTAGTTAAAAATGACAAATGGTGAAAAACTGGGATGCATTTGTTTCTAGTGATATTTCCCTCTTGACATGAGGCTCTCATTACGGTTGTTGCTAGAACATTAGATCATAAATGCTAATGAGTAAACAGGAGTAATTAAGTGGTGATAAGACAGGTTCCTTTGGGCATATTGCCTCAAAGTGAATGAAAAGATTACTGTGTACATGCTTCAGTAGCTTGTAAATTAGAGCATGATAATTAGATGAGGGAAGCTGTTTACCTGTGTTTTGTTATTCAGAGTGTTGGCCTAATTATTCCTCTGTTATGTTCAGAGGCTATGCCTGTACTAACAGACAGACCCTCACCTGGCAAAAAAGTGTGTAAGATGATGGGAGTCGCTAAATCAAGGCTAATTTATACCTCCTGAAGCTCTGCATGGTTTTGTATAGTTATATGCCACTTTTTTTAGCCACCATCTCTCTGCGAGGAGAATTTAACCTCTAATGACAAATGTGTTTAGTTCTCAAAGCCAGCAGAGGAAGCAGGCACGGCAGTGGCATCCAGAATGCTATTTTAAGGGATTTTTTTTGTGGACTTTCTAAAAAAATCAAAATCTAAATATGAAATCCATCTTTCTGCATGAACAAAGCTCAGATGAATTTTAAAAGTGCCTCCACCAGATGTCAAAATATCTGAAAGCAACATTTTACATGGCACAAGAGGCAACTTAAATGAAGCAGCAGCTGCCCTGGCGCCAGAAGCACGTTGCGGTACCGGGAGTGGGTCTGCGATGGAGTGCACGCTGCCACCTGTGCCTTGGGGACATACCCACCTGCAAAAGCAGTTCAGGAGCTAGGGAATCATAGTAAGGGTGCTTGGGCCATTCCCCTCACCTCAGACCAGGGGTTTCCCTCGGGTAGGACAACTCCAACCCCCCCGAAACCAGGGTGCTTGCTATCATCAGCACCAGCAGCTGCAGCCTTCGGCTGACCCAGAAGGATCAGCACCCGTCTCTCAGCCTCTCTTTCTGGTGCCGTTATGGTAGGATGCAGGTAATGACCAATATGCCCACCATTTGGTGGCACTGAACCACAAGATTTTTTTTTTCTCTTTATTGTTGCTTTCTAGCATTAACGGTTGCAAATACATACTCATAACTTGATAGTATGCTGGGGGAAAACAGAAAAAAAATGTAGTAAAAAAGATTATTTTTTTTCTTAATTTCTGTCTGTTTTTCTTTTAAAGCCCTGTCCAGTTGGATGATTTTGATGGCTACATCAAGGATATGGCCAAAGATTCAGATTATAAATTTTCTCTGCAATTTGAGGTAAATCTGCGGGACTCTGTCCTCTCCTAGCTGCCATGCCTAGATCAGCTTTTTCCAGATGTCAGGCTTGCGTGGTGTGTTCCTGTGCTCTGTGTTGTTTAATGTGCGCTGTTGCTGGGTGGGTCAGCTTCACTTCAAGTTCTGCAAAATTTAAAAGCGAGCCTTGGTGTCGTTAAAGACTGCATTCATGAGTGGTTCACCACATTCAATCCAAAATAATTGTCAGACTGACACACTTCCTTTAAGTTTAGGACATGCTGGCAGCCTGAATTAGATTCAGGATTTTAGTGCCTTTATTTTATTTATTTAATGCCCTTAATTTGAGGGGCAGCACTGGAAAGAGAAGGTAACATCAGAAATCTCTTTGAGAACAAGGAGGTTTCTCTAAGACCAGTTCAGGTACATTCACTTACTTACCCAGAATTTAAAGTCAGTTTAGTAGTATAAAACTAAAAATCTCCTATCCTAGAGCTAGCTCCCAAAGATTTAAACATGGAAGGGGAGTGGGGAGGACTGTCGGGGTGTTACCTCCATTCTGGGTGGCTGACATGTTCCCTTTCTGCCAGTTGAAAGTCCTCTGATGCATCATATATTAGATGTAACTACTGAAGGTAATGACTAGAAAGATCTTCCAAGCGTTCCCGGGTATCAAGATCAAAAGCCACTTGAGGAATTGAAGAAAGCCCTTTAAGTGGGGTGGATGACCACCACAGAATAACTTACCAACCCCTGGTTTGACACTACTTTGGCCAATTAAGTGCGGGTGGAGAGGAGCAGTCCGCAGTCACAGCCTTGGTTGGCAGCAGTGTGTTGACAGCATCAGCAGGAGAGACCACGTCATTGCTCTCTGGCTGCTGGGAGCCAAACTCAGAGGCATCAGATAAGGAAAGTCAGTGTAATCCCGCTGTCAGTCTATAAAATGATTTGTGAACATTTTCAGTCCGGTACCTGCCACAAGTAATCACTTCACAAAGAATTATTTTTTGAGCATTTGTGAGTTTGACCTTGGCGTTTTTCTTTCTGTTACCCCAGGAGCTAAAACTGATTGGGCTTGACATACCCCACTTTGCTGCTGATCTTCCCATGAATCGCTGTAAAAATCGCTACACAAATATCCTGCCATGTAAGTACAATGCATACAGACTCCTGCTAAAGTCCCTTGAGAGGGAAAGAAGGGTTTTCATAAGAGAATTGGAGAATCAGGACAGATTTTCTGACTGATAAAAGCTTGTTCTAAAACCTGCCCTTAGAGAGAACCAGGCAACAGATGTTTTTTGGTAGCTTTGAAGAGACGTAGCTTTCTGGGGGTGTTTATCAAGACAGGAGTTTGGAGATGAGAAACACAAGGTTGTTTCTACTACTGAGTAGTGTTACTATATTTTTCTTACAATTTTAATGAAACTTAAGGGCGCCCAAAGGGATGGCATTTGGAGGGTGTATTTTGCAGAACAGTAATGATGGTGCCTCCATGTAGCATTTACTGAAGCAAACATTGCTCTCTGTCAGTAAATATGAGCATTCTCTATTTTTTAATAGAATTTTTTTCAGTTTTTATAGGATTAATATTAATTTTACCTAGTTGGAGATGAGTGCCATGTTTGAGAGTCAAATTATTTTTTTTTTCTTTTTATAGATGATTTTAGTCGTGTCCGGTTAGTTTCAATGAATGAAGAAGAGGGATCTGACTACATTAATGCCAACTACATTCCTGTGAGTAAAGAGACTTGGTCAGTGTAAGGAACAGTCCCCTGCACAGCAGTTAGAGCATGTCAGCTGCAAATAGCACAATATCTCCTGGAAGCTCATTCATGTTCTCAGCATCTCCTTCAGCTTCCAGCATTTTGCCGGCAGGGAACTGTACTTTTCACTAGCCATCAAAAAAAAAAAAAAAAAAAAAAAGAAGAAAGGAGTGGGGGGAGATTTTTGGCAAATTTTGCCACAGTAGCACTGGATGAGCTGTGTGTGAATCTTCGTGAAACATAGACTGGACTGGTAGAGAAATGGGTAGGAAATGTTAAGTGGTCTGGTAGCTTTTTAAGATAGCTAGGAAAAAAGTAAGAAACTTTAAAGAAATTTTCCCAGGTTTCTACAGCACATGGAAATAGGATAAAGCCAGACACTCCACAACTGACAAAATGCACACAGCCCAGATGGTGCGTGGAGGGAGCTTCTGCTTTCTGCCTCATCTCTGGTGCTCCCAGTGTGCCTCCGTCTGCCTGGCATAGAGCAGCCATTTACCAGGGACTAGCACCCGCAGTTTTAGGATAATTAAAGTATACGCAGAGCTGTAGTCAAACAGTTTGACACTGGGGGTGGGCTAAAACCTCATCAGCTCTTTCCACTCTTGCCTGAGCTTGCGCTTATCCCCGCCACTGCCGCCAAGGTTTGTCCCTCTGTTATCCCCCCCCTTGCTGTGGCTCAGCGTAAGCTGTGTTGGGGAGAGCAACGTCCACTGGGTTGCTCTGCATGGAGAGGAGGCAGGACACTACAGCATCCATTTGAAAAAGACCTTTCACTTGGGGGCCACAGACAGATGAGCATTTCTGCACCCTTGCCATGAACAGAAGACAGAGCTGGCCCCAGCTGTGCCGGGGAGAGCTGAGTCAGTGTTATGGAAAAGGGAGGAGCCCTCAGATGAGTCAGTGAAACCACTTCTTTGCCACTGTGCCACTGCCCATGCACGTACTGCTGAGCATGTTGCCTGTGCTTAATTTCTATGTGTCAAGAGCATGAACCTAAACACTCAGGCTGCAGGTGCCTGAGCTCGCAGTGAATCAAGAAAGAAAAATGTTCCAGCGTTCAAAAGCATCGCTCACAACTCAGGAAACTTCTATGACATGGGTTTATGGATAATAGGATTTTATATAGCGGTCCTTTTCGGATTGGTCAGTTCTGCTTTTTATAGTTTTCATCTCTTTAGTTCTACTTATAGCATAACGCTGACCATAGAAACTGGGATGGACATGTCATCTTAATGCTTGGCTTTTCCTGATGATTGTTTCTGCACTGAGTACCTGCCTCCAAACCCAGATATTAGTGGTGATCTGTCTGTGATAATAGAAATTTGACACTTAGCTCAGACATAGCCCATGCAACCAAACAAACAGCAAATTCGGTGTGGTGCAAAAACTCAGATTGAGCTGAGTTCTAGAGATGTCTGGAGGAAGCCATTTATAGAAAGTGCTCCCAAATCACTAATATTTTTACAATCCGCATACTGTGGTGGCACAGAAATTGCCCAATTTACATGGGGTCATGCTGTGTGTTGGATGTATCTTTTGCTCTTCTTAGGAATATCAAATAACTTTCCAAATGTGGTTTTGGTGATACAATCTCAGCAAATACGGTTATAACTGACGTCAAAATGGCCATTCTGTGGATCTTTTATTGTAGTCTTTATAATGGTCTTTTGGTTTTGGAGAGGGGAAAGAGTCTTTCCAACTTTCCAGCACGTTGATAGGGATAGGAAAAGGAATACATGGATATAAAGCATCTGAGCTGCAATAAAAGATAGCAATGATAATCTGTTAAAGGAGTTGACTCAGGATGTTTTTCTATTATTTTAAGCAGAATTCTAATTAAAATTTTACTAATTTAAGTCCTTATGACATAAACACATGCATATAATCCTGTTCATTCCTATCTTCCATTTACATCAGTGACTGAAAATCACCACAGGCACTGCTTCGGATGAGCAAGCTAAGCATCTGTAACTGGTTTTATGTCTATAACTAAACAAACCCTTAAATTATAAAATCTGGAAGAAGCTGGAACTTTGATTTAGGATTCTTATTACTTGTTTTTTTTAAATGTTGCCTTTCCTGCTCTCTGGGCAAAGGATTTGTATAGCGACAGCTTCATCTTTTGTCCTTCATTCTAGATCGCTTACACTTTGGGAGCATCAAAAACTGGCAAAAGTTGTAATCTCAAAATAAATATAAAAAACCATGAAGTAGTTTCTTAGATATTAGAAATCACTTTTAAAAGTACAAATTGAACTTGAGCAAGCTAAAATATGCATATGCTAGAGAAAATTCTGTGTTCTGAAGCAGTAATCATGTTGGTAAACAGCACCTGTCTCTCTGTTTCTTAGGGTTATAATTCACCCCAGGAATACATTGCAACCCAAGGACCACTGCCAGAAACTAGGAATGATTTTTGGAAGATGGTTCTCCAGCAAAAATCTCAAATTATTGTTATGCTCACTCAGTGTAATGAGAAAAGAAGGGTATGTAGCAAAATCTTGCATATAGTATAAAAGAAACTACTCTGAAAACATATTTATTTTCTGGTGAGTGAATTTCTTTGCATTGTTTTCTGATCATGAGGCAGCATCATAACCAGACCTGTAATGGCACTTCATTCACTTATGGCAGGCATTTCAGGATGATTAAAGGACTGGAGCATCTTTCACATGAGGAGAGGCTGAGAGAGCTGGGACTCTTCAGCCTGGAAAAGAGAAGGCTCAGAGGATCTTATTACCGTGTATAAATACCTGATGGGAGGGAATGCAGACAAGGGAGCTCTCAGTGGTGCCCAGTAACAGGACAAGAGGCAATGGGCACAAATTAAACCACATTAAATTCCATCTGAAATCAGGAGACACTTTTTTACTGTGCAGGTGACTGAGCACTGGCACAGGTTGGCCAGAGGTTGTGGAGTCTCCATCCTTGGAGATTTTGAAAAGCCATCTGGACATGGTCCTGAGCAGCCTGCTCTAGGTGGCCCTGCTGGAGCACGGGGGGGTTGGACAAGATGACCTCCTGAGGTCCTTTCCAACCTCAACCATTCTGTGATTCTGCACTTTTAAGTTTAAATAATAATAAAATACAAGTATTAAGCTTTACATTTTCCTTGACATTATAATAGAAATATTTGGAATATAATTTTTTTTATATGTATATTCTTGTTCCCCATGTTTTGTTTCTTTTAGACCTATTCTATTAGGAAAAGTAACAGTCTACAAAGACACTATGTGTTTCCATTCTTCGCTATACTAATGCTACCCTTCAGAAAACCTATATATACCTTATGTCCATAGTTAAACAAATAGGAACGATCAGGGTGAAAGTCATTGCAGGATTTATTACCTTTTATTGCAGCGTCAAGTAAATAGAGCTGTAGACATTTCTAAAACGAGGTTCGGTATGCTTTTGATTGTGCTTTTTAATATATGCATATATGTATTTATATAAATACAAATATGTATGTATTTATTTCCCTTTCAGGTGAAATGTGATCATTATTGGCCTTTTACGGAAGATCCTGTTGCATATGGGGACATCACAGTGGAGATGCTGTCCGAGGAGGAGCACACAGACTGGGTTTATAGGAATTTCCGAATTAGCTATGTAAGTGAAACATTTCACATGGCCCTACTAAAAGAGCGGGAGTAATTTCGGTCCAGCCTTTTCTTTAACTTTTGTCCATTTCTGGCATTCAGTGCAAAATGCCTAAGAGAAAGATTGATGGCCTTACCTTCATTCCACACAGGCAAACGGCTAAATCACAAAACTTTCCCTTAAAATTGTCGTCTCTGTGAATTTCTCAACAAAATGCAAGACTGAAACAAAAGTAGTACCAGCGTTTGGGACATTTCTGTGGTACCAATAACTAGTTACAACAAATGTGTAAACTTCTTTTGTTTATCTCAGGCGCATCTTCTTGCTATAAGCTACTCAATACTTGAAAATACCAATGTAGAAATTGAAAATATTTTTCAAAAGGGCAATTCTGCAATATTCATATATTCCACTTCTGCAATATTCCATATATACCACTTCAGGGTCTTTTGTACTGATCTCAGTTTTTAATATCCTTTGCCTAAGGATGTGCTGTTGCCTGTGACTGGAGAGAGGTTACTGCTGTAGGGTTATTTAGCCTGACCCAGAATGGCAAAGCTAAAAACATTGCTTGCCATGGCTTTTGGTGATGACACCCCCCCACACCCCTCCCCATGTTTTGAGTTTCTTTAAGTCTCAAAGACAAAATGAATTGTGTTGAGGATCTTATTTCACCTAAAGCCACTAGAGTTTTTAGCATTATAAACCTGTTTTATAATAATGGGTATTTTTATAAATGTTTCCTTTGCTCCTGTAATGTTTTTTTCTTCCCTTTGGTATTTTTTTTTCTTTGAAACTTGAAAAGAAAAACTCTCAAGAGTCCAGTCTTGATTGTTTGCCAACAGCATTGTTCTTTATCTGTGGTAAAGCGAGAAAAGGAGAGGGAATGGAACAGAAAGAGGCAGAAAGCCTAACCTTGAAAAATGCAACAATTCTTGATTTAAAAGCCAAATCAAATCAAACCACAAGGAAAAAAAAAGCAAAAAACAAATCCCAAACCCAGAAACAAAAGTTCATGGCTTTTTGATAATGATGGCGTGATACCCCCTCCCCTTTTTAATCAAATAGCATGTAAACTCTTTGCCATTTTTTTCGTTGACTTTACTTTCTTAGGCTGTATTTGGGGAAAAAAAAAAACAACCACAAAATGACAAAAGCCCCTCAGTCTGACTGAGCGTGACTGTACTGTTAAAACTTCTGTGAACATGCTGCTGTTCTGCTTTTCCCATTAGGCTGATGAGGTGCAAGACGTGATGCATTTTAACTACACTGCATGGCCAGATCATGGTGTCCCCACGGCCAACGCTGCCGAAAGCATCCTCCAATTTGTACAGATGGTCAGGCAGAAATCAGCAAAGAGTAAAGGCCCCATGATCATACACTGCAGGTAAATGCTTCAAGGAAATGGAGAACTACAGGGTGTAACTTGTTAAATAGGTTGGGAAACCATTGGAAGGAGAGATTTTGGGGTTCTGCTCACCTGTTAGCTGGAGATTGTTCTCTTTGGTGTTAAGGGTAAAGGATTAGTCCCCCTCTTTGACTACAGTGGGGCTGGGATTTCAGCCTGCAGCCACAGACATGAAGGCACTGCTTTCTGGAGTAGTCAGCTCTTTGGATGTTATAAACAAATGGCTTCAGAAGGTGCAGCAGGTGATCCTGATTTACACCAGCTCAGAGCCTGCCCTTGCTCTCTCATTTCCACACCTTCACGATATGGATGGTGTGGTCCGGCCAGCAGCCTGCCTCAGGGTGCTGCTCCCCTGCAGAGGTGTGTCTCTGCGCAGATCCTCCTCCTCTGGTCACTTGGCTTTCGGTACATTCAGGAGGTAACATGAAGAGCTCTATGCTGTGCTAGCAGTAATACCAGTATCTTATGATAACAGTTATATGGGGTTTTATTTTCTTTGGGAGGAACGTTGGTTTATATACTATCAGATTTATCTCTTGTGCATCATCTGGCCTTTTATTAAGATGCTCACTTACTTGGCCTCTCTGGGGGCAGCTGCCATGTTAGTGATGATATCATACCAGATTGGTTCCTGATGCAACTCTCCCAACTGACTTCAAACATCTTTGTGGCTCCTAGTGTGAGAGCTACTCACAACAGATTTCTCAGGGATACATAAATAGATGGGTTGCAATGGGTGAATACGCATGCATTATGGTGACACGCTCCTAATGGAAGTCAAGGCTTGACAAGATTAATCTCAGCCAGCCCTACATCCCCCACCCTAGAGGCAACAGTTACGCTGCTGCACAACGCGTCAGCACCCTCCAGCGCTGTGTTTCCTGGTGCTGACGTGATGGTCAGCACTGACTCTCTCTTGCCACCACTTTGCACACTTTCTAGAGCTCCTTCCGAGAAAAAAGTCTTTTATAGCAATATCATTGCTAGTTTCCAGATAAGGCACTTAGTGTTCTACTGGAATGCAAAAACAACAGCAGCATTTGTAAAAGCAGCAAAGTGTGCAGCCCTCCCCTGTAACTTAATGGAGAAATTCATAGGGGATATTGTTCTGGGAGTCCTAGTATCGAGAAAGGTGCTAGTAAGCCAGGGAAGAGATTTATATGTAGTGTTGTGAAATCAAACCGCTTAGTTTTTCTGGGAAGGAATAAAAGCAAGTATCAGAGAGCTGGGTAACAGCTGTAGTATTTTCTTTTTAATTAGGATGCTTCTAGCAGTAGAAAGAGATCTTTTCAGGTGGTATTTTTAGAGTATACTGTACATCTTTGACCACATGGGTTAAAAGTAGCAATGCTATGGAATTAGTGGAAAGAGGGGAGAAAGAATGTATTGATCAACTCCTACAGCAATTATTCTCAAACGTTAAAGAAGGCACAGACTGAATTTATCAATTAATGAATCTGTCAAGTAAATAGATCAGAAGTTCTGTTGTACTCATTCGAGATATTGACACTTTTGTTTTATGACAGTTTTGTTAAACTGTGTTGAGATGAACTGTTAAACTTTACTGCAAATACTTTCAAGGCTCTTTTGAAATATATGACAAAACAGCAGAAAGTACTTTTGCTAAAAGACACACACTTCTATCCTCAGTAGTAGGTATGGTGTTGGGACACTACATGAAACTCTATAAAACCTTTAAAGCCACACTCATAATGAAATCAGACTTAAACGTTACATGTGAAATCACAATGCAAAGAATCATATGCACATAAGAATCTCTAAATCAAAACAGCATGTCTTTTTCTAGTCACTAAGCTTCCCTTTGCGGGGGATGAAGATTTGTCAGCCGAGTGGTTGCTAACTATTTCTGTCTCATGCTCCCAAGGCAGAAGTCCTGGAGTGTAGACTCTTCTGGGTGGTTTGTCCTTTGAGGATGAGCTGCAGTAGTGCAGTGCCTTTGCAAAGCCGAGAGCTTTGCAGTGTGGAGGGCTGTGGAACTGAATTGTGCAGGTTCAACCCCAGCTGCCTCTGTGCAGCAGTCACCATCGAGCAGGTCTCTGCAGTTATGGGTACAGCCCCTGTAGCTAGAGATGTCTCGTGAAATCTTTGAGGGGCGCAGTGAAAGTAGGAAGAGCAGACAGCTAAGGGTGGATGAGGATGTGCGTGCACGTTCTGCATGAGTGCGTGAAGAGGCGTATAGGAAGGTGAAATAATTGCAGAGCCATCCACTCCATACATTCTGCCTAAACAATGGATGAAGGGTTGCACAGCATTAAATCCTACAGATTAACAGGCCTGTCTGACCTCAGATTAGCTACATGTGATTATCGCAGCTGCAGGACACCTGGTTTTTGCAGTACCCCTGATTTTCCTGTGTGTCCCCATCAGAAAAGCCTGAAATGAGGTGCATGTCTCTGTGTGTTGCAGTGCTGGAGTGGGACGAACAGGAACCTTCATAGCCCTGGATCGGCTCTTGCAGCACATCCGTGATCATGAGTTTGTAGATATATTGGGCCTGGTGTCTGACATGCGGTCCTACAGAATGTCCATGGTGCAGACAGAGGTAAGATCAGTCCACTTCGACATTGTGAATGTATCACAGGATCTATTTCATACCTCTCTGTAGCACGTTCACGTCCAACGACTGTTGTTCCCCTGAACACTTGACAAAATAGCTACGAATAGATGCAATTAAGTTTCCATCTTCATTGTAATATTGTCACGTTATTAATCTGCTGCGTAGGTGGGTCTGATAATATATCTACAATCTCACTGATGCCTTCCAGAGGGGATGAGTTATTCTCACCGTCTGTGAAATTAATATGCAAAAAATGCATTAGAAGAGATTAACATATGAATTTTTCAAACCATTTTGAAAAGAATTGGGCTTGCTGAGGGGATTAATGGCTCATGAAATGATATCAGTGTCGGACAGCCATTCACGCTTGTTCAGGAAGGTATCATCTGGCCAAGCGTAGGAACTCAGTTATACAATGGTAATGCAAATAACAAGCAAAACAGAGAAAAAGATTGTGAGTCTGCCAGACACCCTCCTTGCCCCTCTCCCTGCCCAAATATCTGCTGGGTAGTTCTATTTCTGTTTTTAAGGCAAATGTCAGGAGAATAGTCATAATGTCAGAATATATAATGGAAAAAAAATCACAAACTCTTTTTCCAAAGCAGAAGCTTTTTAGGCATCTGAAACCTTCCCAGTTCCTCTACTAATGAGGGAAAGATTTCATGCCTGTTGCGCTCTTCACGGGTTAGACACAGCATAAGCTGGCAACCTCCTTACGGTTGGAAGTGCCACCATCACTGTTTGCAGGCTAGGTCTGGCGGATAATTTGTTGCCAAGGATTGCTGAATCCAGAGCAAAGCAAAGAAGATTCAGCAGGGAAAGGAGAGGAGGAGGAAAACCTGCAGTGACAACAAGTATCATCTAGAAATGAAAAAAGGTCATTATCTTCAGACCATTCTGGATCATTTCTGTTAAAGTACCACTTTTCATCACAATTCACTATATTATTCCAAGGCAGATCCTTATGTAAACACCAGAGAAACAAATCCTGGTGGTTGATTTCAGCNAAACTCATTGCCTGCCTGGGGCTGATGTCAAGGGCTGGGCTTTGGCGGTCGCTGAGCTCTTGCTGCCCCAGGCAGTGGCCCAGCCTGGTTGCAGGAGTCACTAGGTGGCACTGGCACTCAGGCGCAGAGGCCACCGAAGAGGCTTTCCTTACAAAACCTGAAACCACACACAGAGCGCTCACCCCAAAAGGGGGTTAGATTGGAGAATACCCTGGATTGAAACCAGTCACGCCAAATTGGTGGATGTGAGGAAATCCAGGCATTTCTGTGGTCTGAAACACACTTCATACTCATATTGATATCTCCTGGCATCAGCAGATCACTGGGGACAGGGGCTGAAATCCAAACTCAGGTTTTGGGACAGTTGTTTTTGCTTGAGATCCACTTGCTCCCTGTGTGTAGTGCACATAAAGCTTAGTGTAAGCATTCATCAGGGTTTGCCTTCTCTCTCTTTGAAATCAAAAGTCATCAATTAAGGTTATTCCAAATTGAATTACAGTGTTTAATCTGTATGATGATAATGCTTAGAAAAACCAGTCCATAACCGAAACCGAAACCAAAACCAAAGATAACCAGTCTTGTTGCACAGAAACCTGTCCACAAATATAATGGTGCATGTGATTGACCTGACCTGACTTACAGTGTCATTTGCACAGAGGTTGATAACTCCCCAAATAATTAACTGCTCTGTGAATGAAATCAGGTTTCAGCTTTTTATTGGTAAAGAAGTCAAGCGCTAAGGAACATGAAGTTCATTCAAATATTTCAGGTGCATATGTGGCATGGATGCAATTTGTTGCACATAAAGCATTCAGGTATCTTTCCGGGAATTAATTCCTTTTCAGGCAATATAAAATAGACCCACTTTAGCTCAGATCCAACTGAACTAGTCTAGTCTAGTCTAGTCTATTCTCATCTCCCATCATCATTTGGGTTATTAATAAGTGATTATGATGCCAGGGCAGCTCAGCTGTGTTTTGTGGTTCCCCAGCTGCTCTCTGTAACAATTGCGGGCTATTATTTTGGGAGCTGACAGCTCACTGTACGTTGCGAGGGGCTGAGGAGGGAGAGACGGAGAAGCTGTGCAGACTGCTACTGTGAACTATCAAACCGTTTCACTGCTTGTGTTTTTGTCATGCTTTCTGAGGTGCAAAAATGCCCCCTCATTTGGTCTTTTCTTCCAGGAACAATACATTTTTATTCACCAGTGTGTGCAACTGATGTGGCAAAAGAAGAAGCAGCAGTTCTGCATCAGTGATGTCATATATGAGAACGTCAGCAAGTCCTAGTTCAGAGTCACAGGTGGTAAGTCAGGCAAGCCCGGCCCTGCACCGTGCCCACGGCCTCGCATCCCGGCTGCTTGGCAGCAACCAGCATCACGGGTGTCTGCTCCAGCAGCTTTGCTGGTGGTTTGGAGCTTTCCCCGCCTTATCCCCCTCCGAGGTGATGTTCACATGGAGAGTGCGAGGAAAATCCTTCTAGCCTCTCGCAGTAAATCATATGCTATACTTTCCATAGCACTGTTTGGCTCACTCATCATTTAAAGAAAAAGAGAACGCAGAAATCCTGAGCGAGCCATCTAACCATTCCCTGCCACTTGTCCTAACACTCCTTACAAAGCTTAAAGGAGGGGAGGACTTTAATATCTTCAGTCGTTCTCAAGTCATTTCCCAACTGCCAGCTTACCAAGGCCAGCAGAGGTTTGGGGACGCTCTGCCAGCACTGCTGTTGTGGCAACAGAGCCTGCTGGAGGACGAGATGGTAACCAAAAAGCTCTGGCGTGAAACACTGGGGAATTTTTTTCATAAATCTAGAACCAGGGAACAGGAGGGATCTCAAACTGGTACTACCATTAGCATAAGTGAAGCGACCATCTTGCCTTTCCACTGAGCCCCAGTGCCTGACCTGTTGCGTGCAACCAGCCCAGCCCAGTCCCCAGCTGCAGGGTAAAACACACGGCCCTGACCTACCAAGAGGTTTGCTGGTGGGGTTGTACATCACTGCTGTTTAAGCTAATGAGCTTTAGTTCATTAGATGGCAGTAATAACCCAGCCATAACCTTAATATTTGCTTTTGGGTGAAGTAGGAAGCTACAGACTGTCACCACAAACTGGCTGCTTAAATAGCTGGTGGAGAGCTGGGCTGTGGGCACCAACACCAGCCGTCTCTGCTGTGCGTCTGTGGTGTTGCACATGTGCCTTTATTAGCTTCTGCGTACGTCATTCCCCTGCCCGTAAAATGAACCCCAATTTGCCTCACTTTTCCTAATGTTCAGGTAGCTTAATGTCTAATCTGTGTCCCAGAGCCCAGCTGCTTATACTGGTGGGCTGCAGTCCCAGCCTGTACGGAGGGCTGGTAAAAGTAAATGCCAAGAACTGTATTTATTTCCTTGTTTATTTCTAAAGCATTTTGTTTGGTTGGTTCCAGGTGAGACCATGAAGCACACCCATCTTCCCTTGCTTCTGATTTTTTTTCTTTTGATGGTTTGAACGGCCAGTTGTTCTGCCACGAGAGACGGCTGCTTTGCAGTACACGGACAATAAAAGAAAGAAACTTTTAACTTTCTGAAGCACTGGGGAGACAAAGCCTTAACGAGCCTGCAGTGTCTTTTGAACTGTTTAATTTCTGGACATTTTTTTAAAATACTGGACCAAATTCAACTAAACAACATGAAGGAAAAGACACTATATGTGCATAAAATAGATTGCTCCAGAGTGTTGGGTTTTTGTTTGGTACTTCTTGGTTAATTTTTTTTTCATTTTCTTTTCTGTGCAGGTTGGGCTTAAGGTTAAAGCAAGTGCAATATTTTTTTAATGGTTGACTGAAGAGCTTTCTTCATGTGTCACTGGTCTGTGCTAACGTCCATAGGAGAGCAGGCATTGTTAGTATCTAATAATACCTCATTAGTGAATAGCAAGGCATGAACATACATGAAGAAATCTGGAGATTGTGAAGAGAAAAGGGGGTGGGTGGGGGGCTGCTGGGTACATGGATTTGACTGTTTCCTACAGCACTGATGTACGTGGGGTCTGGGGGGAGCACAAGACCCGAGGAACAGACTGACAAGCAGAAATCCAAACCACGAAGCCTGAAGCTGAAGCAGGCAGCCGACACCAAGAGATGGAGTGGTTTCGATTCTTGACTGTGCTACTACTCATCAAGCAGAGGGATTGCTCTTTTTGCCAACCTTTTCAGTAATGCCACTGATCAGGCTCTTGTTTTAGATGAATCTAATCGAAAAGCAGCTGAGTTTCAAGCTGGGATATCTTAGACTCCATTACTATAGCATTTAACTGTCCGAGCAGTCTATGGTGCCTATACCCCTCATTTGTTTATTATTTTTAATAAGTATTAACCCTGTGTAAAAATGTGAAGCTGATTCAGGTTGGGGGGTGGAAAAAAAAAAAAAAAAAAAAGTGCTTTAACAGATGTAACTATTTCTCCGAGCCAGGAATTCACAATGTTACAAAAACAAGGTTTTGGCATGTGAAGGGCTGATTATCGCTTCATTGCTACAAGGCTGCCAAAGCGTCGGTATGGATTCCTGCAGGGGCTTCGGGGTCAGGGTGGGGGGCTCTTTTCTTTTTCGCTGTCAGTTTCAGTTCTAGTCAAAATAATTAGCTATATATATATTTTTTTTGTCCTTGTATAATTCCGGTACATCATTGTGTATTGTGACATGGATGCTGTCAGAATGGATGTTGATGGCATTTTTGTAACCTGTTGCTTTGTGTCACCTCGTTGGAAGTTAGCAGCAATGGTACTCAATGTAAACAAAACAAACTTGAACTGAAAGTAAACACACTGGATTGCTTACCTGTGAAGAAGTCACTATCAGCAAAACAGCAAACATACCCACATGTGCTTTTTATTCATTCACTCTGGGGCCTATATTGCCTATCGGGGTACCAGGGTATAGTTCGGTAGCTCAGCTACTTCCAGGAGCCTAAGAACCTCCTCCAGATGATATTTGAATTTTTTCTTCCAAAGAGTTATTCCACTAGGAGGTAAATAGGTATATATTCCTTTAATATCTACTTCATCATTGTATTGGTTACAATGGAAAACTTCCTTCAAACTGTCCCATATCTATTACGCAAAACTGCATAGACATAACAAACATAATCCCCCAAATAGAACAGGTCCTTGTGAAGGGTTCTGAAGAAACAGGACTCTACCTCTGATTATTAAATGGGTATGATATGAATTACCCCCCCAATTCTCTTTCCATGCATCTAATACTATTTCCACAGTTTCCACTAAGCCCAGTCCTAAAGCAGAGGTGCTGTTTCTCTAAATAAGATCAACAAAGATGGATGCAAAAGGGCAGAGAGCCCTGTCTTCAGGGAGCAGACTGCTAACAAGAAAGGCTTCAATGGCACCCATTTCTCCCTCATTTCACCAGTGCGCCTCAGCTGGTTTGCCATTTCAGTAGGAACAGCAAAGATTTGTCTGGCCTAATTTGAACAGAAGACAGAATTATAAATGAGCACTTGACCATTCAGACCTTGCCTTCATGCTTTTTTTTTT
>VYZW01039394.1:49577-64204 GCA_013401315.1 Balaeniceps rex | reverse complement strand
CTCTTTGAGCTGAGTTGTGTTACTATTTTCTAGTTATTCCTTCTTGTGCAATATTGTAGTTCATCACAAGCGAAGTATTGATAAAATCAATGTACAGAGTATTATTTTGCTATAAACAGCTTCATTAGTAATAAAAGATCTTGGGAGTGATGCAGGAAAGATTCAGTCTATGTCAGGCTGCTGTTCATTCTCTAAACATTTCCTCTCTGATTGCTGGCATCAACGACTTAACTAAACGTCCTGCCGCTGAATGCACGACAAGAAAGACTGAGCCAAAAAGCCATAATTGCAAACTACAGCATGAGATGCGATTCAGAATCTTCTTATTACTGACAGGTTCAAATGTTTTTTTATCGCTGGCTCAGCTTCCCTTGGATGAATCACAAACAAAGAAGTGTTCTAGTTTATCTGTCATAGAATGGTTATTTCCATAAAGCCAAGACTCATCTCTGGGTGTAAATGAATCATGTGCCAATATTTTCACCTGNCTTTATGGTGGCTAGTTACATTTACAATATTATAAGACATATATATATCCCCTGCAGTGCTTCCTAAAGCAAAGCTGGATTTTATAATGCTATGGACAATGAAATTAAAGAAAAGAGGAAAGACATTTTAGTGGCTGCTTCCTTCATCAAAGGACTCCACACCTGAATCTGTGGCAGCTGCACTCATTTTTTCTTGTCGTCTTCTCATAATTTCTTGCAGCTCGGAACTACCACTGTTTGCCTATAAACAAATAAAAAAGAAAAGGAGTTTACTTGTGGGTTTGACATACAATGAAGATCCTCTGCCAGCATTTTATTAAGATAGATGTTTGAACAAGTTAAATTCACCTTGCAGCTCCAGAACTAAAAATGCACTAAGAATCTGGTTAAATAGCATTTGGAATTGGAAAGGATTTACACTGTCCTTAAATGTGGACCGGAAAAGAACCTGTGGACTATTAAGAGTGTCAGCTTGACTTTTAGCACTGCTGAGCAACTTTAATTCTCACACAAACCCCTGGAAGCATTGGATATTTATGGGGTGAAATATGGCCTCAGTAAAGCAGGGTTAAAGCCCAGCAAGTTTGTTAGGATTCCGCCCTTGAGTACTTAAATATCATGGCAATCATATTTAGAAATTAAAGCACGTAAACCCTTGGTGGGTTTAGATTTATGTAAACACAAAATTCATGCATGCACATGGGTTTGCACAGCCAAGGCCTAAATAAGGATTGAGATACCTAATCTTAGTATCCCACATTACACAATACACCATCATCCATTTGCTGTTCAGAGACACAGGCTTTAAACTTAGGACAGAGTCATAAGAATTGAATCATATTACTATATTAGCAACAGTGTAGTATTGTGAGGACAAGGCCTTATTTCACCTTTCAGGGTGAAAAACAGGTCTGCTGAGCTAGCTGCAAACAGATTGCTTCAACAACGTAAATGAAGTTATTAGCAAGGCCAGGACACATATCCATTAGAGCAGAACTTTCCAAAGTGTGCATGACTTTGAATGAGACTAGAGGATTATAAAGCAAGAACCATAGCCGCTACTGTGTTATTTGGCTATGACATGACCTTCCAAGCTTCACAACTATCTTCCAGAATAGCCTCTGAATAAGGAAGCAGAAACTGTTTCTGAAATTTGTAAAGCAAATTTCAGGATTGTTAAGGGGAAAAAATCCTTCAATTGATTCTGAACTCTGAAAATTTATCCCATTACATAAAATTTAATTTATATTTATCCCATTATATCCATTACAATGCATTATCTGATGCCATTACCTGGCAGACAGGTTAGGTGTCCACAGGGAGAGAGGCTAGGATAATTCTGCTAGGTAAATTACCATTGCTTTCTCCTCCCAGACTGGAAGGGCAAAGCAGGGGGCTTATAATTGACTCCCCGAAGGCGAGAGAGCACTTTTATTTGTCTTAATTCATCTTGTCCTTGCCCACTTGGTTTCAGATACAGAGCAAGTGCAGCAGTCACCCGTTACTAAGTCATGCATAAAAAATGTCATCTGATACCCAACAACGTGCTTTATCAGAGGTCATGTGCAAATATTTTTCTGAAAATGACTGAGCAGCTGAGGCTGAAAAAGTTTACCTTCCTGATAACATCAATAACAACATGACTGGTGAGCTTGAAACACTGCTCAACTAAACCAAACTGCAATACATCATGTGGCACAGCACAACAGGCACATCCTACTCAGAGGTAGGGTAGCTGAGTAGCCTAGGGCTGTCCTTGGGAATACAATTTTTGGAACAGAGTGCTAGACCTTGGCCTTAGTGATTTATCCAGCTTAGTCTCTAACCAGATCATGAGGTATCAGTAAGCTCCATCCTTCAATCCCACTTCTGTGCCTGGGCCATTCCTTTCACTGGGGTGTCAAAGAGAATAAGCTATTCTTCCAGCCAATTTGACACATATATTGGATAGAAACGATTTTCAGTTTTAGAGGGATGTGTGCCCATGCTTCCCATTGATGGAGTAGGAAGACAATGAGAATGTGGACCTGAAGTGTTCCCTTCTGGAGATGACAAAGGTGGTGTCCAGGATCTTGTGTCTCTACGCTTATCTTCTGTAGGGCTTTTCAACAGCAGAGCTTGAAATGCTCAACAAAAGATAAAGAAATGGACACATAAAACCTCATAATCATGGAGACTATTAATATCCTCACTTTGCAATGGAAAAGTAAACCCATATAGATGACCAGCCAAGTTGCTATAACGCACTGTGCTTGGTATACAAGGTGAACTTAAACTCTCTGGAGCAACCCCAGAAAACAGCTCCCAGGAGGGATACTCTGATGGGTATAAAGGCTGTGGTGCATCCTGCCTCCTCATGAGACACCGCTGCTTGCCACCACCATCTCCTCTGGCAGAAAGGAGATGTTTGGCCCTGGCTATGGCCAGCTCTCTGCTGTCTGACACACTGGACTCACACAGTCTTATCTTCCTGCTTTTGCTTGGCCAGGCCCAGAAAGTTGTTAAACCCCAAACACCTTCCCCACACTTGCAGTCTGTTTATACAACAAAACTCCATTAGGATTCCAATCAGGAATTGCATAAATTCTGAAATTCATCAGTAAAACCCTAAATAACTGAGGCAGAAATAAATATTTCAATTACCTTTTCACTAACAAAATCCAATGACCTTGTTAAACTCTCAGTACCTGTTTATTAACACTTGTAGAGCGTTTATTAGGCAAGTTTTGACTGCTCAGTTTCCTGCAGAGCTAACCCAACTGAGGCAAGCAGAATAACAGCACGGAGGAAAAAAAGGACAAAATTCTGCAATCCAGTGCATCTCTGCTTTTCAAACAGACTTCCACCACAAAGGCACTTCCATCTCAGTACACAGAAGCCTTATGAAACTGAAATAAGATTGTTGACATTCCAGAAAAGTTGAAGAATACACATATATCTTCACTAGGAAATGACGGATTGCTCTGGACTGCAGTGACATATATTGCTAATAATAAAATTGAAATATTTCTCCCTTCCTCTCACAGGAAAACAGGGCTTGAAGAAGGGAAGAAAGCAATTTTAACAGTATTAGAAAGCAATGCTCTCTGATCCACACTGATCAGGCAAATTGTAAAATAAGCATCATCACAAACTTGTCTTCAACAATATGCCTGGTAGATAAAGCTTAAAATCATTTAAGTCCCAGCTTCATGAGGGGATAGAAACACATTTTAAACTTCTTCAAGATTTTCTTTTAAACAGGATGTAAAGACTAAGCTTCTCGTTTGGGTTAGTCTCGCCTCTAGACAGTATTGAGTCCATTTCTCCACTTGCCATAGCAAGTTTTAGAAAAAGGATTAGATGCACCTGCAATTCTCCTGGTTTAAAATTGGTAAGCATTCTCCTTACCACAACTCTGTATACAAGATTTAAGGTGTTTAAGGAACAATACTACTGTAATTAAAGCAAACTGCCACACAGCAATGAATACAGAGATACAATACTTTTATCCTTAGCTCAGTAATGCTGCTAGCACAGTGTCAAATGTGTTTTCGCCCACTTAGGAATCCACCAATACAGATGCCCCAGAGTTTGACCTGAAAGCCCTTGAGATTCAACAGTAAGCCCACTCTACCACTTTCTCAAGCCTAGTAAATCAAATCTCCTCTACAAAGGTAAAGCAAAACTAACTCATCACCACCAAAAGTACCAGGAGTACCTGTTTGTCCAAGTACCAGGCAGAGCAAGAAGAAAAAGGGCATTTTAATCTCTCCTGTTGTTTTCCCCAAAGCCCTTTTTGGCTCATTTTGTCTTCTTGCAGCCTGATTACAACACACAATGTCTTAAACTTGAGTACTACCATGCACTTTTTCTAACGCTTTGTGGACGCCTTTAGAAGTGGGGAGAGATCCCACCTGGTGTTTTGACAGATGCTGTTTCAATGGATTAATACCAAATAACTCATGTACAAATAATGCTTACCAATGTGATGGGAACTGAGGGAAAAACAGCTGCCTCACAGAAGGAGCTATTTACTTCTACAGGTTCAAAAATGGTGACCCAGCATTAGGTTAGTAAGAAGGGTTATACATACCTCCAAGGC
This sequence comes from Balaeniceps rex, assembly GCA_013401315.1. Taxonomy (NCBI): domain Eukaryota; kingdom Metazoa; phylum Chordata; class Aves; order Pelecaniformes; family Balaenicipitidae; genus Balaeniceps; species Balaeniceps rex. The sequence goes on along the minus strand of VYZW01039394.1, from coordinate 59,632 downwards.
AGATTTCTGTACCGTAATTTGGCTGTAGACTCTAGACCCTTCTGGGCAAACAGTCCTCAGTTCCTCTTTATTGAGGGAGAAAAGCTGAGCACCCGTCAGCACGCCAAGGCTGTTGACAGTCCTGGGGTCACACCAAGGGAAAAAACAAGAAATAAGCAAAAATACAGTAGCCAAGGGAAAGAAGTAGGTTGTCTTCATCCCACATTGTCTCAGGTAGGGCTACTAAATCAAGACAAAACTTTATGCAACAGGACTCTAGAAGTCAATTCAGTATCTGCTATAACAAGTAACTTTTGGTGAAGGCTAATATATGGTTTTTTTTCCTAAATGTAACTGTATCTCTGTAGATCTATAACCACATTGATATATATTGATATATATATTATATACACATATATACATAAGTATATATGTATATAAAAGTAAAAACAAATTCTTTTTTCCAAGGCTGCAGCTGATGTGCCTTGATTTTCAGAAGACTGCTTGACTTTAAAAAGTGGGCCGACCACATCTTAATTACTGACAGAAGAATAATTTAAAGAAGTTTTCTTATACATTTACCCTCAAACTTACACAGGGTTGAATCCTTTGGACTGCAACCACGCTTTCACATCCTCAGGTGAAGAGTCATAAGTGATGTTAACTACCGGGATGTTTGGTCGTGGCACGTGGAACTTCCTCTGGGCAGCGCTCCGGCCGATGGTGAGCCGGTGAACAAGTTCATCCTGCACCTCCTCCATCTGTGATTTCCTGCCTAGAGAGAGAGATACCCCACAGGAATTATTCTCAAGGTTGCTTTATCAAAGCCAGGTTATTTCTTATACTCCACTTTAAATCTTAAACTTTTTTTTTCTTTAAAGATTCATTCACTAGATCTGACTGAATTATTATTCTCCTTTCTCCCTGGGAAGATTTCAATATTCCCACTCCTCTCTTTGCAAAACAAAACAAAAGCAAAAAAAACCACCCCAAAATTCAACCAAGACCCTAGAAAGAGGAGATGAGCTTGATGTTACACAGAGGCATAGATCAGTCTGACAGCACCCAAGTTGTAGAAGAAAATGGGCACAGAGAGTTATTCAGTTGTCATAGTCTGCGTTTCTACAAATAGAATTACGATGTATTAAAAATGAAAACAAAAAAGATGAGGAAGTATATAAGATTGCTTAGACTGTGGAAAGGCAGCACTTTCCACAAACATTTTTTAATTGAAAGCTCAACTTTTTAGTGCAAATCAATGTAGGCAAAAAAATTTCAGTGCTGCTGACACATACCACCTTGCATCTAATAAGCTGTTATAGTAATCACATTTTTGAAGGGATTTTAAGAAATTTGAATTCATTCCAAGCCTGGAGTGACTGGTTAGCTGAAACAATGAAACAACGTCACACTGCACTAAACAAAGAAGAAGAAAAAAAAAGCAGTTGCTCTCACCAGAGACACAGGAATTCAGCAAGACTTTTTTTTTTTTTTTTTTTTTTTTAAACAAAACTGTACAAATTCTCTATCCCACAGAAACAATTTGTCTGAAGCATGTAGTTCAGTTGCTGGTCATTATCAGGCAGCAAACTGAACTGCTTTTCATGCATTTCAACAAAAGCAATTATAATGACACTGAAAATTGTTTAAAACGCATATAAAAAGTTCTATGGATAATTTCACAAAAATAGGTAGAATCCAAACGGGTGTAAATATCTTTTTGGGCACAGAGAAGATAGTGATTTAGCACAGTTATACTCTCCATGCAGTAACTCTGGAATAACTATAAAAACCCATTGACACACAACTTTAAATGATCTTAAAAATTCTCAGGATTTCCTTACCAAGATATTTTTAGTCATCTTTATTCAACCTTCTCACTTTGATATACAAACAGTAACTACAGCACTTTCTCTGATGCACTCAGATGGCAAAAGCTATTCCTTTTCTCCCATTACACTGACAGCAACAGAGGAAAATGACACAACTTCAATATGAAAAAAACTGTAAGATAGCAAAAATGTTTCTTTCTCTACTTTCCTTTTATATTCTCCCAAAACCTCTCTAAGGATCAACATCTCCAGCCAGTTAGACAAATAAAAACAAGCTTTACTTAGGCATTTAGGACTATTTTTTTTTAATCACCACAATGAAAAAAGAAAAATCCTTGGTTTAGCCATTTTCTTTTTTCTTTTACAAAATAGCCCCAGGTTGAAAGTGGACAAAATATCTCTAGTAAAATATTTGAGGCATTCAGGCCCTATTGTGTTGGGGACTTTTTTCCCCCAGAGTGTGAATCAGAAGCCAAAATGACATGTGCTCAGCGATATGTGAAGGTCTGAGACGGGATATACAAGTAAAGCCTTTAGGCAATGTTATCGAAGCACGCATCAGTTATTTTCCCAAACAGGAAGACAGCGAGAAAATTGCTATCTTCCTTCTATTTACACAGATTTTGAAAGACTTATGTTTTATCTAGACCAAGACTATATCAAAAGATAAATATTTAGCTGTTAGATAACAGATTCTTACTGCTGTTTGATGCATTATCCTAAACAAACAAGATACCCTTGGTGTGAAGCAGGTACTACATCGTGTGTTCTCTGCAGGGTTCGGGTGGGTACTTGGGCAGCAGGTGTACGGGCAGGGTTGCCCATTACGTTTGCCGAGGCAGCTATTCTGCGAGGACTGTCAGGTACCTGAAGCCCATTAACTGGGCTTGAGCGACAGCTCCCAGGAGGGCACAGGAGCTCTCACACATGGCCCAGGGCCTCAGCGGATGCTGAGACGGCAAGAGATGTCTTGTAGCCACTTAGTCTACAGCAACCCTTAACACCTCACACCCTGCACCTGAAGCCAGGACGGTCTTCACATTTTCCATCTGTAATGGATAAAGGCCATCATGGATTCAAGGAAACACACCTGCTACAGCATGCAAAGTCCTTCTCACATAGAAATAAAATGATCATTTGTGTGCGTGCGTGTGTGTGTGTAATTCGCCCTCACTTTCCACATCTTTTATAACTGCTCAGGTTTCTGTTTTTATTTAAGTAACACACTGCCCAAACTGCAGAAGCTGGCCCTACTGTTTCTTTAGGAAACGGCAGTGAAACCTGTTCCTCCTGCCAGGCTGTTCTCCATTTATAATTTCCAGCCAGCCAGTCTGTTACGGGAAAATATCAAAAAGGTCCCAGCACCTTCCTGAGTTCAGAGCTTAGGTGAGAGCTTGTCCACCACCAGGCAACGTCAAAGCAGGCTCCACCGACTGAGTGCAGTTATCCAAGCAGGCCCCTACCCATCCACTGGGGACTATGGGGAAAAGAAGCCCTTCTGCAGAAAAGATTATGCTTGGTGCCAGTTTTTACCTCAGGTGGAAGTGGGATTTTCTGATAAGGCAGAGAGGCAGAGGATAGGAAAAGCTGTCAACTCTTGAACTGCAAAAAGCTCATTATAACAGCTATTACTTTAAAAGCTATAGCAAATGCTTGCCTACAAGTTTCAGTTATTTTTAAGCCAAGCAATCACATTACTTAAAGTGCATTTAGGACAAAAATTCTTGACTAAATAAGTTCTCCTAACCTAACTTGCTTTTCAGTCAATACAGAGTAGGAGCCTCAGCAGCAATTAGGCTTTATATTTACAAGGTGGCCTTAATCAGAACTTTTCATGACTGCCACACACTGCTGGATGCAAGTTACCATCTTCTTCCAGCTAAAGGGCTGTGGAGTATGTTCTCTCATCCTCCTAAGACAAGGACACGAAACTTTGCTCAGTGGCCTGCCAGTTGCTGTTGCTTTGACCAAGCTAAGGGGACCTGATTATAAGACGAGTCTCCTACAACACTATTACAACATGGTTCCTATGCATCAGCCAGTCCTGTAAGTCTTCTTGCAAGCCTTGGATACATGTTCCAGGATGGTGCAAATGAAATATTGACGACCGTGGATAGAAGTGTAAAAGCAGCTGTCGTGGTTTAGCCCCACTCGGCAACTAAGCACCACGCAGCCGCTCGCTCACCCTCCCCCTCCCCGGTGGGATGGGGGAGAGAATCGGAAGGGCAAGAGTAAGAAAACCCACGGGTTGAGATAAGAACAGTTTAATAATTGAAATAAAATAATAATAATAGTAATAATAATAATGATAATAATAATAATAATAATTGTAATGAAAAGGAGAACGAGAGAGACAAACAAAACCCAGGGAAAAGAAAACAAGTGATGCAACCGCTCACCACCCGCCGACCGACACCCAGCCAGTCCCCGAGCAGCGATCGCTGCCCCCCGGCTAACTCCCCTCGGTTTATATACTGAGCATGACGTCATATGGTATGGAATAGCCCTTTGGTCGATTTGGATCAACTATCTTGGGCTGTGCCCCCTCCCAACTTCTTGTGCACCTGGCAGAGCATGGGAAGCTGAAAAAGAAAGTCCTTGACTAGTCTAAGCATTACTTAGCAACAACTAAAACATCAGTGTGTTATCAGCATTCTTCTCATGCTAAATCCAAAACACAGCACTGTGCTAGCTACTAGGAAGAAAAGTAACTCTAACTCAGCTGAAACCAGGACAGCAGCCTAACTCATTTTAAAAGCAATTTAGATTGTAACGTGGCAGTGAGTTCAGGTGGAAAACGTACATTAGCCAGAATGCCAGCATGGGCATTTACACTGTTGAAAACCACTGACTGAAGATCCCAAACAGTCATAAAAGGAGAGGATTTAAGGCTGGGACAAGTGCAGAAGTGTTTTGTCCCTACCTATCATCATGATTAGCGAGGGTCAGAACACACATACATAGAACATGTGTATTTTAAATATAGGGTTAAAGCTAAATATTTCATACTTGTCTGAAACACAAGGTTTTAAGGAATTTAAGGATTAAGCAAAACACACAGGAATGGGAGAAATATATTTTGCCTTGCTTCTTAGAAAACTTACGATCCACAGGAACTTGCTTCTGCCTCTGGGTGTCTCGTGCAACACTACCACCGCTGTCGCTAGAGGTGCTGCTTTGGCGGCTGATGGTTGCTGGTGCTTTGGGCACGGGAACTGGTATAGGTGCTGGTGCGCTAGGAGGAAGGGGGACAGCCACGGGGACAGGAGCGGGTGTTGGAGGTGGCAAAGGAGTAGCAGGAACTGGATCAGGTTGTTTTGCAACATAGTCTGTCCTTTGTTTCTGGAAAGATGCAGAGAGACACAGTTTGACAACAAAACTTGGACAAGACATCAGACAAACTCAGGTTTCTGCAAAAAATGCTGGGATGTTTTGCACCAACTGATTTCATTTATTGCACAGAGACAGCTTACTTCCAGTTATAGGTCCAGAATTTGCCAAAACTTGATTTGGCATCGATGTTTGTCATCAATTTCCTTCTCTGTTGGACACAAAATTCACAGCAATGGCATCATCTGAAACACATTTCTTTCTTTCTTTCAAATGCATGAGTTCTATGAATGAAATTGTTTTTAAATCCCAAACTTCTATTACCTGGCACTTTTTAACAGCTTCCAAAATTTTTGAACTGTTGGACTTTATCAGTGCAAAAATGTATATTTTAGAGAAGTTATGTAAAAAACGAACATATCCAGCCACACCTAAGCCTGACTAATGGTTTAACTTACAAACGTCACTGAGGTTGGGATAACACATTGTTTCTTGAACTGCAGACACCATTTAAGAGGTTCCTGCTACTCCTACCCATCCAGTTGTGCCTTTTCAGCTATTTGTGTGGTCACTACATGCCACCTCAATGCAATAATCCAATTAAAAAACCCCAAACCCCACAGTTCTTGGAACAGAGCTGTTGTTTCTTTTCCCCCACTTTATGCAACGTTCTAACAACACACAAATTATCTTGCTGCTAATAACTATCTAGCAGGTGTCTCGAATAATTTTGGGGAATAATTTCTTCTTCTTTGCCTTTAGAATGGCACCAGTTACAGGAAGAGGCATGTATTTTCCCAAAGCAATCCCAATGACAGACAAGCCCAGAAGCTCATAAGCAACCTGTGCTACCATTTTCTTTCAAACAGTTCAAATGCCACATCTCGCTGTTTTAACAGTGCTCCCTCTCCACAGTTTTGGACTAACATAGCTTGAAAGTTTAATATTAAAGTTTGTTTGCTCAATAGGGATGCCTCATTTCTTAGTTATGAGAAGTCTGCTTATTTTATATGAAAATAGATGAGTACATTCCCCAGATTCATTGCTCCTTCCTGAAATACTCTTCCCTGTTTCCTTGGAGGCAGAGGGTTTATGGCGGATCAAGTAGGGAAATATTTGTAGGAGCCATATGTTAGAATCTGAGCAGCACATCACTGCCCTGACAACAATCAAACTTTCATTAAATGTCAGCAACTGCCCTTACACAGGAATCCCCAACTCAGTAAGTCTAACTGATGGACAAGGCATTTTGTAGCAAGTGTAAACTGGGACCATTACAGCTAAGCTATGCTGAGTTATACCAGCAGAAAATTTATCCCATCAGCTTCTATGGCCAGTCAGTAAAGCCTAGGAAAAAAGTCTTTAGTTTCCCTCCAATAATTTTTCACTTAAATTGTAGTAGTCAGCTACTGAAGCAAACATATAGTCTTACAATACATTCCCCATTAAACCTTTTTGGGTTTTTTTTCCTTAGCATTCAGTTGTTCAAAGGCATTCATCTCAATTATTTTGTGTTCAACTTATGCAGTGCATTGTGGGGAGAATAAAAAAACCCCATATGATTGACTTTTCTGTATTCTACTACTTCAATGTTAACACAATAAATGTTTTTTTAAATGTCAAATGCCAAGAAAAGTGAAATGCATAATATAAAAGAGAACAAGCAGAATAATGTATATTTAAGAAACCTGTCCTTTGGTGGAAAGAGAGTGCCCTACTAGGTATACAGTAAGTATATAATTTATGATATATGGTATCTGGTACTCTGGCATATCCAAAATCTTGTTAATGAATTTAGAAATTTCACAGATATTAAAATGTTTTAATGATATTCAGATATTTTTTTAACCTTGTTCACAGATTCCAATTGCTAGACTGTTATCCCCACAATGTACCCTCATGTGTGCCCCGACCTTCTTACACAACATGCAAGGAAAAAGCACATCTCTTTTTATGGTATAGAGGATTAATTACAAACCAAGGCATCAACTGCATACCACCACAATCATAATCCAGCTAAACACTACCCGTAGCTCTCAATGGATGCTACTGATGTAGTTTCAAAAACATGTTGTACTGCAATCACAAGCCTCATCAAAACGACTTGCTGGAATGAAAATAAAAATTAAACCGGAAGCATCACTCAAATTCTAAATTTAACGATGAAACCACATTGAAATACAATTCAGATTTTGTGGAACACGGCACAAAAGTCAATTATACATTTGAATCACATTTAACATTTCTTTTTTTAAACATTTCTTTTTTTAATTCCAGATCTTTTGAGGACATCCACACATTCATCCCATCACTTCTATTCATCGCTACAAACTAAAACAAGCATGCAATATGGAATTTGGTAACTACATAGTCCAAAAGAGTAATTTTTGAGGTTCAATGTCAGATGAGTAATTTTGTTACCTCTGAAAGCTCTCCAAGCAATTGCTGTGAGGAAAAGGGAGTAAATCACATCAAATAGTACTGTTAGAAAGGTAAAAAGTAACTGCCTCACATATCACTCCTGAAATTTCATACACGTTAGCAATTTAAAACAAAAGAACATCAGTGCTAATAATTACCTCTTCTTACTCGCTAAGCAACTCATAAAGTGAGTTATTCTTATTTTCTTCTTTTGAATAATGAGTGGAGTGTTGGCTACAAAACATACATATGTGACACCATATAAGCAACAAGCTCTTTTCAAAGCATCTATCCAGACAGAAACTTAGGAAAAACCAAAAAGCTGACAATGGACTAAAGATCGTAAGGTGAATGTAGAGAACACTTGCAACTGTAGAACACTAAGAATTAAATCACAGCAGGTATAAAAAAAAGGAACTTATTTATTTTAGCTTAGAAAATGAGGTAAAGGTCGCTGCTGACAGACATGGACCCACTAATTTGCTGACAGCCATCAGAACAATGAACAATCCCAGTTTGCTCTCTTTTTTTCCTTCTTTCTTGTATTTTTTTCTTTTAAGAATAAAATTGCAATCCTCAACTCATGTAAATTGGAACAAATCCTTTAAATTATCTGCAATGGTGATGATACACACTCATTAAAAATCTGGATATATCAGAGAAGCTTGCTGGGACTAATTTTTTTTTTCCTTTTTTGCCAGAAAACCCTTGTTTTCTACAGGAAAAAATAGAGGTCCCAAAGCTCTTTTTCAACACACTACAGGCTGCATCTTGTTAAAAATCAAGATTCAGTATGATTTGATCTATTTTTAATGTAAGTAAGATAATAAGCTTGAGCGAAAGTGCTAACAGCATCAACCCTAAATTTTGATCATTGTAAAAGAACCAGGAACAATATCTTTTCAAACACATTTTGGCATCAAAACTAGAGAATATGTGTATTCAAACTATGGCAAATACAGACTTAGCATTACAGAGGCATTAGATACATCCAAAACTAGCATTAGTGCTGGGAAATGCTCTTATTAAGCTAACACGGACACGGAGCTTCCCGCTTACTCTCTTTTCGAACATTTTAGTGCCACATTCCTGTTTGCACAGTGACAGGAGTTCACCAAGAGGGCTGCAGAGCATTCAGCCTCAGTTTTGTCAACAGCATGGTGGTTTGGATGTTTTCTTGAGACTCACATTGGGGATCTCTCATTCTGGGGCATGTACCTCCTTCTGTTGGCTATATTTTAAGAGAGAAGAGAGAACCAACTACTTGCTTACACCCAAAAGGGACAATGAGGTACCCAAGACTGGAAGAGCAAATTTCAAGCGAAGTCTTTCATCAGAGTTTCCTTTGGCGGGCTCAGCTATTACCCAGGGTCAACCAGCTGCCTATTAATATCCCATTACAAGGCACCTAACTAGCTCTTTGTGGGTGTAAGGAATTTATGTTTTTATTGGATTTACAAACCTGCCTTGCTAGAATCTTACCAGAAAGCAAGAAGTACTTTAGGATGGAAGGAGAAATTTAGACAGAATTTACTTATTCAAATTGGTATTAACTAGGATTAGTCCCCATTTCTTAAAATAAAATAATTATGGGCAAACTGCAGACTTTTAATTCCTATCATTAATCAAATCCTTTTTACAACTATTCAGTATATTTTTGTATAATAAGTGGCATCCCATAATTTGGAATTGGATCAATGTTGAATTGGACAGGAGACAACTTTTTTTATTTAAAGCCATCAAAAAGTCTTGGTCTGATGGCAACTCTAAAGAGCATTTGATATGAAACGAGGTAAAAGAGATACTGGCTCTTGGTCAAAAATTATGACATCTCTTTGGCCACTGCAAAATGAACACCTGGCAACTGCATCTCTTCATTATCAAACACTTCATGATCTGCAGGAAAGATACCAGTTGGCAAAAGATGAGTATGACACTATGACACTAACTTGGAGCACAAATGCTGTGCTTGAGGGGAAACAACTTCCCACAGAGATATTTTAAGTGAGCTAAACAAAGAGACTTGAAAGAAAGGTTTTGATGGTAGATCGCCAGGAAACGCAAAGGACACTTGTCCCAAGTGAGATGGAGACTTCCATCTTGGTGTTTACATACCATAAACATGCCTCTTACATATACTTTCACACTTCTGTGGACAGTCATAGTTTTTTAAAATAAGACTACAGGACTGCATTTGGCTTAACATTTACTCTCTGTGCCTCAGGATTTCATACACATCACTGATAATATAACTGTCTCACCTCACAAAGGGTGTCATGAGATTAATTAACATGCCCACCAAGATACACACCTCTTTCCCAATTATGTTACTCAAATTTCTCTTCCAAAAGCATTAAAAAAAGTTAACAAAATGGACAGTAAATAGGAAATATTATGATTAATTATTTTCTAGGTTCATCAGCAATACTTGTACAAAAGAAGAAATCAGAGCGCTTGGGATGGCGAAGTACCACTGTTGGTTCACAATAAAAA
>VYZW01039394.1:16362-43530 GCA_013401315.1 Balaeniceps rex | reverse complement strand
AAAAACAAACATAACCCTGCCAGGTTCTGACATTGCCAACAGATCTTACACAGACGTCCCTAAGAAACCCCTGTAGGCTTCCTTGATTATCAGCATCACTAAACCTACGTGGTAGTACTGCACTTTTCAAAACATGGCTCTCAAGAAAGGATATGGAAGAAAAGTGTGTAATGAAACTCTGTGGATTCAGACTTGTGCTGGACAACAGTGGACTGACAATCAAATACTTGCACAGAGAGGCCGACATCTCTAAAACCTGCATGCTGTTGACAAAAGGAATAAGTAACTACTAATAATCCAAGGAAAAACACATAATTCTAGGAAAGCACAAATTTGGAGAGAGCGCACTTCTGAGCAAACAGGGAACGGGAGCAGGACACCCAGGAGAAGTCTGAAATCTGACCACCTGCCATGCAATCTTATATACAACATTTTCTCTCTTTGTTGCTCCCTCACTTCCAGATTAGTCTAGCTTTCAGGGTACCAACTCCTCCAGGAAAGGACAGTCTTTCACTATGCCCTGTGCATACACACTGTTTGCCAGAGCAAATTATTTAACTACTACTAAATGAGGCTTTTAAAAGCAACACTAGAGAAGATGGAAGAAACACACAAATACACTTCTAGCATAGATCTCTAGAGCATCAGTTCATAAATCAGCACAGAATCTCTGTCCACGATGGACAATATCATGTCCACGATGCAAAACAAATTAATTGAATTTTCCATCTTAGGGGAGATAAATAAAACACATTGAAGTTATCACTAAGGGCAGTCACAATGCCCACAGGAAAGGTACCCTCAGCTTTGAGTAGTAAGAGAGATTCGTGTTTTCTCTTTGCAAAAAAATTACCTCTACGATCTCTTCTTTCATGACAGAAAGCTCACTGTTGTTTCTTGCCATAAATTCGTACTTGCATTTGGCATATTTCTTGGTCTGTGCTTTATTGTGTGCTTCATAGTTTCTGCAAAGCAAATATCAGACTATTGTTCAGTAAGACATTCAAACAAATAAAAACACAGCCTAAATGCCCTCTTCCGACAACCTGCAAAACATTTAAACAAAAAAAACCCATCATAACATGATGTTGCTGTAGAACCACCTATTCATAAAACACTGATTTAAGTTCCAAAAAAAGAAAAAAAAGGAAACAAAAGAAAGAAGCAGTTGAGCTACACAGACCTCAAGAACTGGTAATCTTTATCAGCTCACTGCTTGCAAGATGTATGATAACAACCAAGATTAGCAGGCATCATTGTATTAAGAAAAACACGTACACTATATTTAGTCTGTTTTCCTACAGTAGGTTAAACAATCATTCGCCATATAAACAAATGACTATACTTAGTATATACTTGATATCTTGTGCTTTGTATGAAACTATTTCTAGTGTTGATTGTAAATTAAGTCTCAAACAAATAATAAATGAATAAATTTTTGCCATCAACACCAATGGAATTAAACTCTATTTAAAAAATGCTCGCCTACTGCAGGTCCATAAGATCTTGACCATAAGATACCATTAACTTTAACAACCTCAAGTTACTGCATCAATTAAAAATGAAAAATAACTTCTTGGCAGTTACAGACAGGGTTCATTGTAGGACAAGGCATACCACAGTATAACTCTGTGTCTTTCTGTTCCCTTGTTCCCTTGAGGAAAGATCTGTTCAGATTGCCTTTGGGTAACAAGCTACTAGTTTCTTTGACATAGTTCCTCTTCAAGGTGAGAAGCCCCCCAGTCCCCTCAAAACAGGTCCAAAAGAAACAGTAACATTATACATTTATTGCAAATTATACCAAACAATCCAAATCCATACCAGGATCCATAGTAAAGTTAAAAAAAAAAAGAAAAAAAGGGATAATGAAAACATGAAACAATCAATGGCTTGAAACGCTTCATATAACATCACAGCACAGGGACATGAATGCAGATGGTTGCTGATGTTGGTGCTGTGTAACCATGGGTCCCAGGTGTGCCTGAGCAATCCAGTAGTTACCTAGCTATTGCATGGCTGTGGAGAACTGTCTCACTTGACTTGAAGAGCAGAACAAAGGAAGAGTCATATTTAGATTGAAAGATTATTTTGAATAGAAGACAAAACACTAAAAGAATTTAAGGAGAGCGCGAAAACATGGGATGAACCCTAGCCTGAAGAATAGCTGTTATGAGGTTGAAAGACGTGTGAGTAATCCCAATTTTTTCTGGCACCTGGTCAAAATTTATATAATTTTGAACTCCTTTCTTGCTATTTCAGGGATATGACTAACATCCTTCCGAAGGTACTTTTACTTTTAGGCTGCCTTTGCAAACTCATTTCACTAACTGTGTCTTCCTACCTTGTCCACACCTAACTATTCTAATCCCACCAAAAACCATGACTCAGGAAGAATTTTTAAAAATCACTTACATTTCAGTTTTACTCCAATCTGTTGCAATCAACAGCAACATCCCCAGAACATGAGTCAGGCATTGGCTGTACACTTCTCAAGAGACCATAATTCCTCAAGCCCAGATAATGAGCCTAACAGTTTACTTTGGGCACAAATATTCTCATAGCTTGCCTCCACCCATCCTCCACTGTGCTTTCCTATTGCCTATTGGATACACTGTAACTGCAGCCCTCCGCTCTCCTACGCATGAGAGCCTCGCGGATTGCACAGATTCCCAGGGTGCTATTTCGCAAATGACAGTGCAAAACCAAACTACACAGCATACTACTTTGAAACACCACACAACTTGCTGAAAAACTATTCAGTACTCTTCCAGCATCAGAGAGAGTCCCCAATATACCTAGTAACACACCGAAAGTTCAAGATCCTGACACTCAGTTTAAGTCACCCAAGGAAAGCACACCTTACTGGAGGTCCTGACATATTGGAATAAGGCTCACTGAAGTTCCCTGTGATTAAAATTTCCCTGGACAAGCTGTAACCTACCTCTCCCTCTGAAGGCAGTGGGTGGCTCAGTCACTGCTTTCAGACTGCTCATTAGGAATGCCAGCTTTGAACAAGGACCATCAAACGATGGCTGAAAGGGTCAGCTTGAATTTCTCACTCTCTCCCCCAAACCCACTCCCCTCCACCTGCTTCTTCACAGATGCTTTAAAATTTATCTTTAAATGGAAGTTACTTGGGGTAACACATATTAACAGCTTTCCCCCAATAATGAGCTCCTACCAGGCATGTATTATATGTCTCAAGAGCCAATTAACAAATGGAAGTTTGTGTTGCATTGAACAGAGTGGGAGATAGAGGCACACTGTGGATGTTTGCATCAGTACCAGCCATCTAGACTCCCTCCTGCAATCAGTGGTGAGAAACAGGCACCACTACAGCATGTCCCATTTCATATCTTTCAAAAGACTAATTTCACCTTACAGGAACTGCTTCTTAGAAACACCCATTTCTCTTCACCCGCCACAAAGGAGCTTGGATGACTCTTTCAGTTGCAGCCAGATACGCTGATATCATCAACAGTTCAATGCACTAAGCCCCATTCTCTAAACCTGAAATGGAGGCAACAACATTTGCATACTCTGAAAGGACAAAACATGTCTTATCACATTACAGATAAGAGAGAAAGGAATTTGGAGTACAGATCATCCAGATTTCAAGCTGACTGGTCCTGAGACAAGAACCCAGAAAGTAACCAAGTTTGAGAAAAAGGTTAGAGATGACTACTACTACTGTTGTTGTTATGAAGAATAAATCCAAAGTTCAGGAAAGAATGGAGTCTTCACTCTGCACACCATGTGGGAATATGTTTGCATGCAGATTAACAGGATCTTTTAGCACATAGCTCAAAACTAGGGGTTATGCAAAAGTTTTCATCAAAAGAGTTATATTAGTGTTGTTTTAACCAGCAATCTGATCCCAAAAACTTAAAGGTCTTCCATGGCACATAAGCTAAAATACTCTTCATATAGTGTATACGGACTATGGTTTGGCATCGGGGAGCAATTCCAACACCGCTTTACCTATTTACTTCCACAGTTTGTACTGGTATAAATTCTCCCCACAGACAAGGCCGAGACTCCAAGGATCACTGCATTTGATCTTGTAAAGCTGTTTGGATTTAGGCTAAAATGAAGGGGATGAAAGAGGATGTGCAAAAAGACACCGGTTGCTATGCAAACATTTCAGAGCTTTTTTTGTAACATTTGAAAGAGAATGGAAGAAATGAGGAGTTACTATTCTGAAAGTGGATATTTATGCACCAGCCCAGAAAACAAAAAGCAGAAGACTATGGAGCACTAAGTGAGCAGCTAAACAAATCAAACAATCATTCAAAACAAGGAAAGATGAATCTCATAGCAGACTTGTCATTCTTTGTAGTTCTGAAAAGAGCAAAGAGTATATTTAAAAACATGAAACAAAGCAGAATTAAAATTTGAACCCAAATAGTAGGATTCTGTGTTTTCAATCAGGTTGGAATTCCGCTATATAATTTTTGACAAAAGCATGGATTTAACAGCATACATAAACAGGGTAGTTTCATGAAAATTACACTAGAAGAGTCTTAATGATGTGCCTTAGAGAAGCAAAAGCAGAATACCCACTGCTAACCAGAATCGCTTCCTCACAGAAATAATGATCTGCTCCAGACACAACCAGAGGTAATTAGAGACACCGCCACCCCAATAGCAATAAGTCAGGACAGTTATCCACAGCACCACGTACGCCGTTGATTCAGTGTTACCTATCTACATGTCGGCTAACAGTTTGCTTAAAGGCAGCAACAGCCGCCCCCTGGTCCAGCAGAGGCCCTCTTTTGTAAACCGTGTTACTGAATGCATACCCGTCGGACGGAGGGTAGTCGGGAACACTGGGAGGCTGGAAGACAAAAAAGAAACAAAGCCACAAAGTGGATTAGTGTCATCAGTGGCACTGCCTGGTTCACTTAATCCAGCACCCCTAGGGTCCCTGACAGCATTCATGCATCCTCAGGTGCTCACGGTTCTGCTATGAAAAGTTAATAACTTCTGCATTTCAAATACATAAACAGGGAGATCAAAAGGATAAGAATAAAAGAATTTCTACCCTAAGTCATCCCACTGCATTAATATTGCAGTGGATATTCCTTAGAAAAACAGTTCTCTGGTGCAAGGTCCATGTCATCTCTCAGATATCACTCCAGCAACACAACTTATAAACAATGGCTGAATGGCTTTAAAATAAACTGCACTGAGAAACCGCTTTGACCTTTTGTTGTAGATGCACCCTTAAAGCCAGAAACCTCTAGCTAGCAAGCAGTAAGTCTGCATAAGGAATAAAACCTCCCAAGTAAAATTATCAATGTACTGCAGGATCATAATATCAAGTGGCTCATTTATGTCACCCTCTCACTGAACATGACTATAGTCAAAGAAGAAGTGCAAAAATGAATGTGATCGCTGGTATAATCAAGGATTTTAATTAAGGAAAAGAATCACAATTTATCACAAGCACACATATAAGAATGTTCAAGGCTTTAGGAAATTCTTCTTAAACAGCAGCCCTTTAAAAAAAACCCACGCAAAATCCAGCAATGATACTCTGCTTCTAAGTAAGAATTATTTTAACCACCATTCCCCAAAACAAAAACAAGCTAAGCAGTTCATTTCTGGAGATTACGAATTTGAAATTGCTCATTCTAGATCTTTTCCTTATACCACCATCCAGCTGCACAGGTTAGAACAGCTGAGATTCATCAGAAATTGCCAACTCTCTAAACCCGGTTTGTTGATTTTTGTGGTGGTGGTGGTGGGGGGGTTCCCCTCCCTGTCTGTGTGGCTACAGAAAAGCCACTCCCCTAATTTCTACCTCCAAGTATCTGACCTGGCATCTTAGCCTCACTGGACTCTTTATCACCAGTTCCCTGTTTCACTGCCATTTGAAGTCCTCAGCGCTGAACTGACTCCACCTTGAAACCCCTCCAGTGGGAGCTCTGTGTGTGGCTACCTCTTAAGATTCAGGAATGGAAAGAAAAAAAAAAGGGTTCTCATGAGTGGGAACCTCCAATGCATTTTTCCAGGCACCGGAGCAGTCCCTGCCCAGCAGGGAGGGCAGCCGGGGCAGCCACACGCACCCTCTCTCCACTCCCAGCGTGGCACAGCTCTCAACACGCAGCCTCAGTCCTCAGGAGAGCAATGTCACACCGAGACACGAGGCCAATTAGCAGCAAGAGATGAACACTTAAATTCTCATCTTATTTTTCCAGCACCTTTTGTTAAACAAGCTGTTATGGCAGACTTCTGAAAGAATAATTATTCTGGTATCACCCACTCCAGGGTGGTCCTTTTGCTGCAGACAAATAGCATTTTGCACTCATGTAGCTTTTTCCAGCTGAGCATCTACAGCATTTCACAGCTATTAAGCAGCTCAGTGCTCTTCCCCCTAGGGATGTGCTGAGGAGGCACCAGTGCGGGGAGCCAAGGTACCGAGGTTAAACAACTTGCCCAAGACCACGCGGGAATCAGCAACAGTCATGAAACCAAGGCCTGACATCCCAGCTGCCAGGCACATAAACGCCTTCAGTGAACTGGGATTTATCTTACTTTTTTTGGTCTTTCGATGATTAAGAGACTAAGCTGGCACAAAGAGCTGCCAATCCAACCAACGTTACTGACACCAAAAAGAATGAAATGAACTCCCTGAAACACAAGCAACCAAAATCCCTCAATGTATTTCCCCCCCAAAACCAACTATTTTAACTTATTATATATATATAAATATCAAATTAAATTCTTACAATCATCAGAACAGAAAAAATTAATGTTGTTCTTTTTTCAATACTATTTTGCTTTTTGGTTTTTTTTGGGGTTTTTTTGTTGTTTTTTTTTTTTTTTTTTTTTTAATTTAGAAGGAGCACAATAAAAAAAAAACTGCATGGAAATGTAGAGCGGCAGTGAAACAATGAGACAATGTCTGGTGAGACTTTTTTGGGAGCTGACTATGGAAGGCGGTGATACAATGGCAACAGCTACATTTCACATTATTGTGCCCATTAACTTTACTAAATGGTTTTTTTTCTCAGAATGAATCACTGGCAATAACTTAGTTTTTGGTACATTTATTCTTTAGGCATAAAGCCAAACAGTATTTTAAGTAATCAGATATGTACCATGTTATCCTCCTTTGCTTTGGCAGACTTTTTACCCAATTTGTTTGTCTCTATAGCTGAGTAGACTTTTTTTATTTTTTGACTAACAGAGATTTTAATGAAAAAAAAGTTTTATTGTGACAAGCTTTCCATGGGCAGTTTTGATAAACTTTTGCTGGGGAAGCTTTGCTGTCTCCAATAAGAGAATTGCTCTGCAAGAGAACACCATCTCACAACAGCCAATAATCCTTCCCTTGAATCTTCTCCCATATGCGCATTTTTTCACTAACAGATAAAAAACCATATATTATAAAATTAAGATAAAATGCAGTATCATTACCTTAAGATGTACTCCAAATATAGTACTGGTGTAAATTGCTCAAAGAACATAGGAAAGACTACGGACTGAACCTAGAAAATTCTTGGGTGCACTTCCGTATCACAGCTGCTAACAGGGTGTCCTGGTTTCAGCTGGGATAGAGTTAATTTTTTTCCTAGTAGCTGGCATAGTGCTGTGGTTTGGATTTAGGATGAGAATACGTTGATAACACACTGATGTTTTAGTTGTTGCTAAGTAGTGCTTACCCTAGTCAAGGACTTTTTCAGCTTCCCATGCTCTGCCAGGTGCACAAGAAGCTGGGAGGGGGCACAGCCAGGACAGCTGACCCAAGCTGGCCAAAGGGCTATTCCATACCATATGACATCATGCTCAGTATATAAACTGGGGGGAGTTGGCTGGGGGGCAGCGATCGCTGCTTGGGGACTGGCTGGGCATCGGTCAGTGGATGGTGAGCAATTGCATTGTGCATGACTTGTTTTGTGTATTCTTTTATCATTATCATTATTTTCTCTTCCTCTGCTGTCCTATTAAACTGCCTTTATCTCAACACACAGGTTTTACCTTTTTTTTTCCCCAATTCTCTCCCTCATCCCACCGTGGAGGCGGGGAAGGTGAGCGAGCGGCTGTGTGGTGCTTAGTTGCCAGCTGGGGTTAAACCACTACAGTGGTTAAAATTAAAATTTTAAATTAAAGCTTATGTCCTCCCAACAACAAAAAGCTTCCAAAACTAAAACTTTTATATGTTTAAAAAGGCAATAGCCTTTTTTTCTGAATTAAAAAGCAACAAAATCCGCTTTTATTCTTAAAATTTTCACATAAACCAAAGTACATTTTGTGGCCAACTCTACTGAAAAAGAGTAGGGGGTAGAATCTTTATAGTCAGCCCCTTTGTTTGTCAACAAAGTTAGTCAGAAAATGCACTCTAGTTCCTTTTTGTCTGTAGGCCTGTGCATGGATGCACATTTGAGAACACTTTCATTCTAATTCTACCTGAAGTATATACAATCAAAATCAACGGGACCTGAAAGCACAGGTCAAGAATCAAACTGAACCGTAGGGGCTTGGATTGTCCTCCCAACTGAGGTGGAAAAGTGCACCAAGTTCAAGGAGAGCAGTAGGCAAAAGCCTTATATTTTTCCTAACCATATTTTTGGTGGCTGAACAGGTATTTGGTTTTGCATAAGTTTAATATAAGTATAATGAGCTTGCGCTGATGTAGCGGACGTCAGAGCACGGTTACTCCAACAATGTCACAGAATATTTTCTTTATGAAGGAAGCAGTTGGTGTTGCCTTCAGCTAATTTACAAAGCGCTGTTGCAGGTAACCTACCTCAGTTGACAGTCTTTTCAATTCTTGCTTCCGCTGTTGCTCTGCAACGTTTGCCACGGACTCAGCCAAATGATTGAGTTCTTGCTCCTTCGGAGCTCCCATGAAGTTCAGCAAAGGAGGCTCCCAGCCATTTCGGAAACGGGGGACATAAGGTGGAATAAAATGGTCTTTGGGCCAATCCGCTCTGTATGAAAAGTAAATTAGAGATCTGTATCAAGGGCTATACAAATATTGGTTTAATAGGTTTCCTAAAAATTGAAATGCTTTAGAATTTTTATTAGTATAGAGGAGAGGCTGGGATTACAGTACAGGCAGAATTGTCCTAGAACACAGAAAATCAGCAGAAAACATTTATTGACCACAAGTATGCTCCCTGCTGTGCCCTGCAGAAAGAACTGCTCCTGCCGAAAGGACTTGTCAGTGGTAAAACACAACAAATTTTTGTCTTGTAGCAAAGGTTGAATAATAGAAGAATCAGTCGCAAACGAATCTAGGATTTGTTTTAACTGTTAGATGGGGAAAAATATTGCAATGCTGTATTTGTGTTAAAGCACCAGACAAAAGACTTCAAAGAAACAGCCTGCTCTATAAGAAAGTCTGAAAGCAGGTATGAAGCATGGAAGCTTAGGGGGCTTAGCTACACCTAAAAGAAAAAAGGTGTAGCTTTTTTTACTGACAAAAAGCCCAACTCTACATGCTCCAAGACACAAGAATTATCATTACCTTTGCTGTTTTATAGTCCAGATTGATCTTTTTAAAACACCGTATTACTTTTCAGAGCTCCACTAGCATTCCCTATTGTAATACAAAATACCTAAATAAA
Organism: Balaeniceps rex; assembly: GCA_013401315.1. Lineage (NCBI taxonomy): Eukaryota > Metazoa > Chordata > Aves > Pelecaniformes > Balaenicipitidae > Balaeniceps > Balaeniceps rex. The sequence continues at coordinate 33,952 of VYZW01039394.1, read as the reverse complement.
TGCTTTCACGCTCTGCCTTTGCACTATACATAACATAACACACTGTCCCGCAATATAAATTACCGTATCTTCACAGTGGAAGCAGAAACGGGAATGTACATTACAGTCTTTTAACAGTGTCATTGTTGACACTGCTCAAAACTATGGGACAAATGCTGCCAGTCACACAAGTTGCAGGAGCAGTCAGCAATTACTAGCCCATTAGCAGGGCTGAGCTAGGTCAGTAACCCTTGAGTTTCATTGTTCACCTCTCCTACTACACCACACCACAGTGTACCTCTGTATACTGAGATCAATCAGACCATCATTTCTAATCTGCACAGGTCAGCCAACTGTATTCTAAGTGCTTCATTCTTCAACGCCCAACATGAGCTACTTCTCTTTCCATTAAACTCTTTTCAGGATGGACTAAACAAATGATGATGGTAGTTCCCAAGACAAGGAGCCCATTATTTTACCCAGTGATCCATTTTCCCTGCTCAGGGATCCAATGCTATGAGGCGATTTCCACTGCCAGTCCCACCACAAGCTGCTGTGAAGCCAGCAGAGCTTGAAGCAGGTAAAGGCAAGCGGATGCTGCTTTGCTGGGGTAAGCTCTCTGGCAATCACAAGGAGCTACAATTCCTGTTTCCAGCTCTTTTTGTAGTAGCAGGCTGAACAATAGGCCCAAAGGATGAATTTGGATGTTCCTGGTCCTGCAGCAGAGTGAGCTCAAGGAAGGGAAAGACCTGTACGTCACTCTCCCTACTCTGAGGATGTCTGTCACTCCATGCTCTAGGGATTTCCATGCAGCCTTCCTTACCAGCAAAACAGTCAACTACTTTTTAATCAATCAATTAACTAATCAAAGAAATCCACTTGGTAGATGTTTATGGTCCCATTTGAAATCTAAGATCAAGGATGAATAAAATACATGATGCATCTGCAGCCTAAGTGATTGCATACTTAATCATCATCAAATCATCATCAAATGTACTTATCTACCACAGATTACAGAGTTAAAACGCACTTTGCTAATTTAAGCTTTTTCTTTTGCATGTTCTATTTACCTAAGTAATTTCAAACCATATACTCAAAACCAACAAATGCATAAAATAGTTAATTTTTAGCTAAGCCTAACCATAATAGTGAATCCATTAAGTGCAACGTGTAGGGTATGCACATGTAACACGGTTCAGCCAATAAACATTGTTTAAAAATTATAAGCATTTTCTTTATAGCATTATGATGCTTTTGAAGAAGTAAAGACACTGTAAATTTTTAGCTTTTGATAATTTCTTTTCAATTGAAAATAGAAATCTGTATCCTGTTCTTCAATAGTTTGTCATTTTTTATTGCAGCTTCCTCAAATTGATTTTTAATGAACTCCAGATAGCTGGGTTGGAAAACTAATGGTGAAAAACAACTGGAAACATGCAAGGAAAGTTCAGAAAAAATGACTGCAAGAGGTTATGTCAAGAGGTTCTTGATACCATGGACAAAACAAAAATTTCTGTCTGCATTTTCTCCTTCCTTGAGACCCCTGAAATGAAACCACTCCCAAATCCCACTGAGGCTGAAGAGTTCCTTTCCAAAAACTTCACAGTTCTGAAGAGTCCAAAGCCTAACAAATTATCATTGAGTTTATTGGGGGGTGGATAACCTGGTTAAGATCATGTCAATAAACTTGAGTTTAGAGATCATCTCTAAAATATGCAAAGGCTTTTTCTCACCTGGCTTTGGTCCATGTGTCACCCAATGACATCCATAACTGTCCTTCCTCACTGGTGACAGTATATCGCAGGAATTCTATAGTATCTTTTGTTAAGAGGGGGCTGAGTACTGTACCAGCAAGCTCTGGACCTCCTGTTGTCTGTACCACCTAAATCCAAGTATTAAAATAATACAAAGAACATATGCCTTTTAAGTAAGGAAGTTACTGTGAATATAAGTTACCTACAGTGCTGCTAGGAAACATTTATTACTCAGAAAAACACCTCCCCCCAAAAAAACTCTGAGAAGCTAACAATGTGCCTTGATGTCCTACAGATTAACTAAACCATTTATTGCAGAACTGCTGTTCTGGTCATCAACCATTTTATATTTAGACCCACTTTTGGCAATGTTATTTTTGCTCTACTGATCAAACCCACACATACTTCCATTAAATAAACATGTGGCTATGCTTTCAACTCTCCTCCTCTATTATGTAAATTATCTCAATTTTTTATTGATAATTACAAATTATAATAGTAAACTGTAACACACAAAGCTAAAGATGATTTAAAAAAATACAGTTAATAGTTGGGAATATATGCAGAAAAGGATATAAGTTATTTTCTAAAGAGAACCTCATCCTGAGATACAGACATTTCTCCTTAGTTATTGTCCAGGGACACAACATTTCAATCTTGTTATCCTTGAAAAGGTTACAGAGCTTATAAATATAAGAGTTCTGAAGAAAAACACTGAGAAAATTATAAAACCTTACCATATGTAGTGGGGTAAAGAGAAAATGAACCAGTTCAGTTGCACTAGGATTCTGGATATGGAACTTTAGTTTGGCCTGAAGGAATGGGAAAATGACACATTTTAAGAAACGGTTAACTTTTATGACAATAAATACTTCACATAAGAATGGCCATCCCTGGTCAGGCCACAGGTCCACCTAAGCTACGTGCAAACGCTCATTCATCCAATTGCTTTTGAATCCATGTGTATCTTTAGCACCTATTGCGCAAAACAAGAAGCTTAACAATTGAATTATAAGCTTTGTAAAGAAGCATCTTCTTTGGAAATTTGCCACCTCTTAGTTTCGTTAGTATTCTGTAGTTCTTTTCCAAGTGAAAACTGAGCAATCCTTCTCTACTTGCTTTTTCCAGCAATGCTCATAACCATTTACAGATCTATTACATTCTTCCTCTGTTTGGTCTTTTCCAAGCTAAAATAATTCCTTCAAGCATTCTTGTCCTCCCTGTACCTTCTTCAATTTTGCTACACTGGGAACAAAATAAGGCAAGGGAACATAATGGCATATTGATGCTCTTTATTTGTTAATTCTCTTTTTTTTTCCTAATGTTTCCTAACATTTGCTTGGCTGATCACCATTGAGCATGGATGACATTCTCACAGGAACCTGTATTACATCAACATTTTGTTCTGATTTGTTTTATACATGAGATTTCCCCCCCACCTGTCCATGCTCTACCATATCTACCAATACTGAATTTAATCTGTCACTTTACCTCTTATCATGAGATATTTCTACATTTGTAGACTCTACACTCCCCATTTGCCAGAACACCTGTAAATACATTGGACAGCAAAGGCCTCTGCAGAGGCACGTGTGGGACTTCCCTGCTGAATTTACTGCACTTTGAGAACGGGCATTTTAGTCCTGTAACTTGTTTTCTATTTCACCAAACAAGAATCTAAGAAGTTACATTCAACCTCACAGTAGCTCAGTTTCTTTAAGAACTTCACGGTGTGCAACCTTGCTGGATGTGTTTTGGAAATCCAAAGAAACAAAATCAAAGAATTGATGGATTTGTAGAGATTATTTTATTTTGCAAGATGCATGTTTGATTCTTTCTCAATTTAATATACCTGCCTACAAACCACATCCCATGTGTGGGTACCTCAGGGGTATCTGGTTGTCGTAGTCTCTCAGATCCTTGGAATGACTTTAAAGATTATCAGCGTTACCTTAACCACTTCTCTTCCTCTGGAAGAAAGGCAGTTTGAGAGAGATTACACAGCATACTGTGTGGTCTGCTGACTTAGTTTTTGGAATAGATGGATGAACAGTGCCCATTCAAACAGGACTTCTATTCATCTGCTTGTGATTTGCCATTCTTTAACCCATTACCAGTTCTTCACTTTGAAACAGATAATCTCTTGTACCCCCCCATAAAAAATGGTTTTCTTGAACATGTTGTCCACCATCACACTTTTCCAAGTAAATATATGCATAAAAAAGATCATATACTTTCTCTGATACAGCTTCGTGGGGGATTTCTTTTATTTACTGATCACCCGTTGTCCCTGCAGGCTCCAGAAGTAAGAAGCATGCCAGAATGTGCTTTAAAAAGTTGTAGCAGTTTTTATTGCTTCTTGCCGTCTGTTCCTCAAACTGCTTTTGGCTAGCTTCATTCTACTTTTACATCTAGCCTTCCAGAGTGTGCCTCCAAATTAAGAAAGGAGAAGGATGTGTTTTTAACTTCCTATACATTGTTCTTCAGTCATAACAACTTTCTTTCGGTCTTTCTAAAGTTTTTTTGACAGATGGTAGGTATTTCCTAGGAGCTTTCAGCATGGTGTTTTAAAACAGTACCCATTCTACTGGCAAAGATTTTATTCTTCTAGCTACTCCTTTAATTTTTAAACTATATTCTTCATTTTATACATTTATCCATGTCTGACATAAAGCATCAGGAAGTGAAATTTCAGGCTTTTGTGGCTCCTGCAATGATGCTGAAGTAAAGCACTGTTACAGCACAGCTCTTCAAGAGCAACATTAGAAACCAGGTCCTAGATGCTGCTGAGCACCAAAACAAGAACTGCTTCTTCTCCTGCACAGAAGATAATGATTCAAAGATGCACACATTGTTCTTGGGTGAAAAACTAATTTAAATGCAGAACGTGGTGAGAAGTAAGAACGGAAAAAAATGAACATTACAAGCACTATTACTGAGAAGGATCAGCATATTCTAGGCATCCACCCCCCTGCCAAAAAAAACCCCAAACCAAACAGCAATCCTTTAAGGTCAGAATCATAGCATTCAATATAGGGTTTTAAAAAAAATACATATTCTTAAGTTTTCTAAACATCTCCTACAGGCCTGCAATCAGAATTCATTCCCCAAGAGGAAGAAAAAGCTGATTTGACTCAGTGAATGCAAGAACAATTTTCCCCATTGGCATAGCTTCCCCAGCAATTGGAAGGGACAGTTCGTATCTGAAAGTAAGTGCTTTGAAAGTGTCTCACTTGCTGCCTTCCTTTAATAGCACTTGCAGAAGAGGAGATGCCAGCAGAAGGCTCTTGAATTAGCATCTCCACTTGTTGAGAACCTATAAAGTGACAGCAATTTGTTGGATGGAGCGTTCTGAGGCCAGAAAGGTCCTATGTAATGATAGCAACAAGCACAGAGTGTCTGATGGGCATAGCTGAATAAAACTAAATTAAAGCCACAGCTGATGATGCTGGCAAGCATGCAACAGAACCCTGATCCCAACAGACATTCCTATAAATTCTTTTACGATTTAAACTCAGATTTCCCAAGTAAAAGGCTTTAAAGAACAAGAAAAAGACAAAACACAACAATGCTGAAAAAGAAATATGCTCATCTAGTCCTCATGTAGAGCCCTTGAGGAGCAGCATCCCAAAACTGGCTCAAAGGCCAACCTAGGCCAGAGGTGGCCAGCTCTGCTCTTTTCCGAGTTCAACCTTGGATGGAGAAGGAAAAGGTGAACATCCAAGATCAGCCAAGTATCAGCTGAGCTATCTTCCTGTGTGTCAGCCAAGGACCAAACAAGATTACATTTCCAGGTATATTAGCATTCTTGAAGAGGATACTTGTGGGTTTGCTCCTTCTGAAAGAGCAGTGGAGACCAAGACAACGCAGACCTACGCTCACAATTCCGTGGATGGCATGACCACCTCTGCATAGCTGGCAGCAGTAGGGCATTTAAGACTCACAAGGTTTCTCTGCATGAACAAGGCACCAGGACAGTTAGACAGAAGGGAGAAGACTTGATTAATACATTCCCAAAGACAAGATAAACTTCTGTTGACTTAGGGGAGTCAACAATAAAGCATCCACACCCTCTGGAATAGAAGGAACCTCGAAGAAAACTCAACTTAAAAATAACTACAAAGCAAATGTGTCGTGTTATTGAGTCTTCCTTCTCCTCTTCATCTTTGCCCAGAATTTTAGTTCTTCACTTCATACTAGTGAAATAAGACATAGGAAAACCAATGCAGCAAAACTGACACCCAAATTAATTAGTAGCAGTGGGGAAAACAAAGATCATGTTATACTTATCATCACCTATCTCAGGAAAAAAACTGTTACTGCATGCCTCACACCACCATATCCACTAGCAGTCACTTACCAGAAGATTGAAGCCGTGCTTGAATTTTTGGAAGCAGTCAACAAATTCATCTGGAGGTGGTGGTTTTGCACGGAGAGTAAGAACTCCCTCTGGTGAACAAAATGAGATTTTTATATATCCATTTATATGGTATATAATTTCTACAAATATTACAGGTATAGTAAACATGTAAATACATAATAAATTTACCAACTTACAGAATTTTGTAAATATAGAACCACAATAGTGAGCATATTCTGCAGTCACATCTCTAGTTAGTCACTCCTCGCTGACTTCAAGCAAATAATTTTCACAAGTTTCCCTCTAAGAATATATTGCGTAGGACTTTTTGTGCTCAAAGTGAAAGAAAATTACTACAATCATGAAAAAACAACACAAAAAGACACATTTGCTAGCTAGTTCAATGATCCTTAGAGAATTGTGTGCAGTAAGAACTCCTACCTCCAGGCCCTTTCTTTTTACTTTTCTTAGTTTTCTTCCTCTTCGAAAGTTCAGCAAATGCTTCAGCAGCTTTTTGAAGTTTGGTAACAAAAAATTCAATGTCATCCAAAATATGGTTCAGAATTTGCTATGGGAGAAAAGAAAAGTAACAGTTTCTCTACAGAACCTATAGCAGAAATACTCCAGAAATCAAAATGACTACACTCCCAGACAACATCAGCTTCCTTGGAACAAAGTTCATGCTAGAACATTGCTTATTTAGATTCATTATATTCTTAACTTTACAAACCTGTAAAGTATTTCAAATCTTTGATTTTTAAAAACTTAGGGCCACTGGAAGTTTTTTAAAATATAATCAAGATTATGAAATTCAGATTGGAATTACACAATTCATTCACACATTACATTTTCTCTCACAACACATGAAAAAATTCTAATTATTTGTGTAGGACAGCATTTTCCTAAACAGTATAACTTCATAATCTCTTTTAGTACAAAGTATTAAGCTGTTTGTTGAATGTCAGAATGTAGTTTTATAGAATAAGTACTCTTTGAAGAACTGTTTTCAAAGAGCAAGTGGAGAAGAATGAAGGAGCCCCTGGGGAAAAGGTGTATGCACCAATTCAGCAGGCCCCAACATGCTTTCCTCAAGACCCTCAGATGTTGCTGAGGGCAACATCAGAGTAGAAAAGTAGAAAGTTAGAACTGACAAATGGGGCAATATTTGATATCACATACATCAAAAGACCTACCCAATCTTGTTGTTTACAGGCAATATCAGAAATGACCATATGTTCATTTTCCAGATATTGCACATATCTAAGTCCCACTAAATTAATGGAATTTAAGTTTATCCTTACATAGTTTGCTGAATTTGGTCTACCACATAAAATTAGTATTTATATTTCTAGCTCTTCACAGCAGAAAACTGTGCATCAGCATTCAGTACTCTTTTTTTCTTTTTCTTTTTTTTTTAAAGAAAAAAATAAGAAAAAGAACTATGGCCTATTCATTTTTAGGTCTACCACACAAACATAGGCTGCCTGGAAAGCTTTCCTCCAGAACTGAATTTCCCATGTAGAAAAAGCCTTCCCACAAAGTACAGCTGCAAAATTTCACAGACTTTAAGCAATATTGCTTGTAGTTTCTCACTTACAACATCTCTGTCAATCCTGGCTGCCATCATCTCTGCTGTTTCTTCATGATCATGGTATTGTCTATGTTTTTCAACTGCAGAAAAGGGAAGAAGAGAATAAGACATCCTTATATGCAGAATTAGTAACCAACACTTCCTATACAGCTTAGGCTTGGAATCATACTGCTGTAAGAAAAAGATGGGCAATGTTTGTACCATTCACTTTGCAAGGACTCCACACAACCTGAAAATCTTGCACCCTAATGCCTGATCCTGCCAAGTATCACAAAAAAAAAAGCTTAGGTGTATGCTTTCAGTCAACTTAGCTGCATAAATGAACTTAACCACAGAAGTCTGGTACCAGGGTCTAAATCAAAAAAATTAAAGCAGAAAGTGGTTGATTAAAGCAGAAAGTGGTTGATTATAAATACAATGTAATGAGAAGTCATGCCATTTTGCAAAATATGCTGAAAGCTACTCCAGCAGAAGTGAGCAAGAAAGAAGACTGTAGCCATGACTTCAAAGACAATTTTGATGTAAAAGGTAATAAGCAAAAAGGGATGTAGGAATTTGGGCAGAGTGACCAAGACAGAAATAGGGGATAATGATGTGATGAAACAGGTATTTCCAGTTAACAATGGACAGAGTCAGTGACTTGTATTTGAAAACAAAAAATTTTAAGAAATTATAAGCTTTACTTTTTTAAGTCACACTAAATACTGTATTGCTTTTGTTAACAAGTGGGATTTTAGTAAATACATTTTAGAAAAGATCCACATGAATGGAATAAAAAGAACTGCAGGAACTCAGACCCACAAGCGGCCTGGCAACACAGACCACTTGACAAACTAATGAAACTTTTCTGAAGTGAGGAGAAGTCAAACAGAAGAACAAACTAGCCTTTACTCAAGGTAGATGTAATACTGTAGATTAGTAGACAAAAACATTCTTAACATTACAGATTTCTCTGGATATTTTTAGTTGTTTTCTTTGCATAGTTGTGTACTTTGTTGAGTGATATAGTTTAATAAACCAAAAATTATAAAGACTCCATGGTTAAGACTTCTAATTCCAAAATTTTAGTACCCATTATAAAAAAAAAAACCCAAACCCAAACCAAAAAAGGCCTCACCTTAACCAAGATTATTCCCTTAATACAGCCTGTTTTAAAGAAGGAGCTTTACTGTTTCTTAAAGAATATTTTTTTCAACAAAGTCTGATCAAAATAAAAATGTTTCCATTAGAGATTTAAAAAAATAAACAAACAAAAAATTTCAAACCCATCAGAAATGCTACAGCATTCCTTAGTTCAGGCTTTAAAAAAAAAAAACAAAAAAAAAAAACTGGTTTAGCCATACAGGCCATTATAAAGATAAATACAAAATAAATAAATAATGCTGATCTCCAGTCAGCTTTTAATCCGTGATTATATTTTTTAATTGTCTGAAATAGCTGGCCTACGCTCTCCCAGTTACTAAAGAGAGCATCATTAAATTACTAGATTTATGACAGTACTGACTACTGTGAATGTTATTACATTCACAAAAAACCCCAGGTTAAAATCGGTAGCCCACACCCCCATCCAGGTAAACACAGGTAACCAAAGCTCTGAACAGAAATTCAGAAAATGGATAAGTGCAAGTAAATGACATGTCAGATTATGACAGTCAGGTCTTATTCCCCAGATCAGGCAATGGTGGCTTGGGGCATTTCAAACTAGACTGGGAGAATAATCCTGTCTGCTCTCAGTGAGGACAGAGGGGTGACCTCATACAACCCATTTCTGTATCTGGATTCAATTACTGTAATCTTCATGAAAGCGGTCTTCCCAAATTATTTTTGTTATTACTGAGGATCATAAAAACCTAACTGCCCAGAAAAACCGTTTGTCACTGCACTTGCGGCAGCAGGCTCCCACAAACACTCACACTCCCCCTGCTCTGCAGCCCATGCAGACCACGCTGCCACACGGCTTCTCACATCCACTTGGGTGATGGTCCCTGGCGGCACAGGTGCAGGTGCCTGTGGTGGTGGAGGAATGGTGCTGTCAGCTTTGGATATCATCCTAGAGGAAGAGAAGAAAGCCCAGAAGTGACACTTGAAGGAGAAACATTCTATTTTCTAGTGCTTAATGAGAGAAGACAAGGAGGCTTTACCAGGACCTCTTCTAGTGTTGAACATACTATGGACTTGCCAAGTAAGCAGTACTCAAGACCATGATGTGTAAATACGTTAAACATAGTAGGAAACCCACTCCATGATGGGGTTAGCAAACCTTTGTCACCTGGCCACATGGGAAATCCCCAAGCAGTGCCACAGAACATGATGTCTAGAGACCTGTCAGTTTACACAGGTAAATTCTCCAGTTTTCCAGTTCTTAATCTAGTTTTAAATACCATAAGGAAAGAGGTCTTTGAAGTCATTCTGCAACTTGATACCAACAGACAAAAAAAATCCCAACAGCTCCTGTCATACAGACATCCCATCCCTTCCCCACACCTCTATTTAAAAGCAATATCTTCATCTTGAACTCATCTCTTTATAATCCCATCTCATTCATGGCATTCAATAAAATGTCAAGTGTTATTTGGTCTTCGAACACTGAACAAAAAAATGTTTCCTTCACCTTTCCTTCCTCCAGTCTCCTGGGCACTGTTCTCCACATGTCCCACACTTCTACTTGTCAATAACCTTGCAGCAACTCGATAATGCAATGTCAGGCAGGAGGGTCTCTTCCCGTGGCCTGATGCCAGCATGTACATGATACAACAGCGAGTAACCGGCGCTAAGCTGTCATGCACTCATGACCTCTTGGTCTCATAGCCCTCAGAGACTGATATCTTGGATTATTTTTCCCAGTATTGACCTACATTCTTTTCCCAATTAAATCTCATTAGTTTCCCAGCGCATCCAATGTGTTCGAGTCCTTCTGGATGGCCTCTTTCTGCTTATACCTGTTTGTTACAGTCCCACAAACAGTAAAGTCTATTTATTTAATTTTAAACACGCAGATAAAGTTAGACACAGTTCAGTTGCTGGTTTGTTTTTATAGGAGTGTCCATTACTTTAGGAAAACTTCATGTGTTGTGCATCAGAATCTAACAGGTAGCTAAGACTGTTATAAACTCATTCATATAATGGTGATGTTTTTACTTACTCATTGTTGTCCAGCAGAGACTTCTCTATCTGGACCACAAAACTAAGTGTTACTGAGACATACTACCAGGACGCAGTTACATTTTCAACAAACTACCACCGTTACCATTCAGTATCCAATATATTTGTGCCCTTGTTCCTATACTTTGGTTGGCTACCTCTCATTTCTCTATCAGTCTTCTCTGAACCCAACAGACTCTTTTCCCCCACATTTTCCAACTGACAGAGAAGCTTTGTCTACCAGGGAATCATAGAATCACAGAATGCTTTGGGTTGGAAACAAGGAGTCTTCAGCATCATTAAACATGCAGGCAGGAAGATTATTCAATCCTCACTTGCTGTTTTATTTAACATCTTTAGATCCCAAAACCTTCTATTATAATGTTATTTACTTGGAGTTATGGGGCATTTATGTTTTTAATTTAAACTCTGAACTACTTGTCCCATATGCAGAACTGACACATGCAATGCTGTTCTCTGGCAAGTGGTAAGGATGTCAGCTGTAAGGTGGAATAGGGAAAGGTAAGAGTGACGTTATAAATTGAGAGAGCTTGAGATAATTATTAAAGCAAGGTCTTTGCACGTGGTTTTGGAAGTATATTATCAACTAGCAATAAAGAGTAAAAAACAGCAGGCAGACTTAGAGAGCTTCTGAATGTTGTAACGCTATTTGGTGATCCTATATACTGCCAAGAAGTTACGTTTTTACCTCAGTGTTTCAAGCCTCTTCTTTTGTTTCCCACTTTTGCTGTCACTGATTGCACTTTCAATATCTTCATGAATAAAGCTAGCCTGAAGAGACAGAAGCAGAAACCATCAGTTATCAGCTAGACTATCCAGACTTATGAAATAAATATCTCCTCATGCACTTTTTTTAGGGCATCTTTAGATTCCAGAATCCCTCATCAAATCACATTTATTTAAAAGTTCTGGGATAAATTATTTTACACATAAACAGAACAAAGAAACACACAATACTATTGTCTGAGAGTTGGTATTTTTGTCACTGTTCCAATCTCAAGCATTATCATCAGATGAGTATGCCATCTAGATACCAAATTTGCCCGAACAGCTGTAATTATCTCAAGTCAACCATTATTGCATAAGCTATTTTTTCCCTCTGTGTATGTAATTTTTGTTTTTCGCAAGTATGTTAGGGGAAAGACATACCATAAAAAAAAATCTACTATAGATAGTAGCAGCACAAAGGATTAGGAGAGTAACTTGTAGTGATAGAGTTTCCTTTAAGAAATAATGATAGCCTCCGATTTCTCTTTGATGTAACAGAAGATGAATTTTTCAGAACATTTCCTAATCTGTAGGTTCCTGCCTCTCCGTAACTGCAGTCTGCTTCCACCAGTGGCCCACAAGTGAAATTTTGATGCACATCTAAGGCATTCTTTTAATAGATCTTGCGTTAAATAGGTCACAGCTTCTCATAGGATTTAGAATGCTCTGTTACATGTCTTCAGCTGACAAATTTCCTACACAAGTTGTCAAAGCCCAAATCTGTCAGTGTCTGGCTCACTCTACAAGGTCCACATCTTTCTTAGTACCCTTGTAATGGAGAAGTATGTAACTTTTTGGGAGGAATATGTAACTTCTGCTGGGACCAGAAGACTTTGTTGAATTTAGGATCCAAGGGGATTAAGGAACTTCTCAGGCTATAATGAATTGCACTACAGAATATGGGCAAGGGATACATTAAGGTTAAAGAATTAATAGAAAAAACTCAAGGGGATTTGAGGAACTTAAACCCAAAAGAATTCCATTAACCATGCTCTTGATATTTATTATTTAACAGTTTTTTGTTTAGAAAATATTGAATGTCCCAAATATTATTGATTTTGACTGATTTTTTTATTGCAGAGGCTCCTGAGGTTCATGGTAACTTCTAATCAAAAGCAGGAAAAAGACAAGGGAGACAGACCTAACCTTTCAAAACCAGCCAAGTCTCATGGGTAAGCAACAAAACCTAGGGTATGGCCACAGACTCAAACAATACCTCAGAAGAAAAGGTGGATCCTGGACTTCCAAGTCATGCTTATGTGCTCTGCATTTTTATTTGTACACAGAGGACAACTTCAAAAGATGAAAGTCTGAAGAAAAGAGACCACCTCTACACTTTGGGAAGCTGTGTCCAACCAGACCTCAAAAAGGATCCCTGCATTATTTAACATAATGCCACCTGAACTTCCCACACAATTAGGCAGTCATCGTCACACCACTCACTCTCATTTCAAAACAGTTGCACAGAGTGATTAGCAATCTCTTGTTTTAAGACAATGATATGAACTACTGCAAAGGAATTAAAAAATACCCATGAAATTATCAATTGGAATTTAAAGAAATACCAATTATAAAGAGTAACTAACAGAAATTAAAATTTATAACCCTGGAAATAATGCAGCATTGCAGAATACATCAAAAAAATTATTTACGCTTGAAGGAAATAATTTAATCAAAGACAAACAATCTTTTTCCTTGTTTTGCCCCTTCTGCAAGTAATATTTTCCTTTTCATTATCTCTCCAGCAGAGCAGAGATGCAGAGAGGTGAGAATGTAGAGAAGGTTTGATTGTTCAGTGACAGAAAGAGCAGAAAAAGGGGAAAAACTAGGTAAGACTCAGGGCTTGGATGAGTTCTTTGCAGATTATAAGATAAATTTGAGATGACTCAAACTATTTTACATGACTTTCTTCAGAAGTGTGAATGCAAACCACATACGTATTCCAGAGCTTTACTCATTTGCAAACCTAAATGAACAGCTACAGAGCCCAAGAATTAATATTTACAGTAACAACGTATTTGAACATGCACTAAGGATTCAGCTTACATACTGGACTAGCCTCTTGCAAGACATACTACGCTACATTTACTAACATACTATAAGTAGTGTCGATATCATAAGTGCATTAAACTTAAAGCATATTTATAAGAATAAAAGAACAGAATTATTTTCTATGAATCAGCCCATTTGATTTTATCCACTGTACTTGCCAATTCATAAAATTTCCCCTATTCAAATAAGTCATAGCAGATCTCCATTACTATCTTACCTTAATCTCATCACATTGGAAAAGATGCAAATCGGGCTTGTTTTGGGTTGGTTCTTTACATATTAATGCAAGAATTGAATTGTAATTGCATGCGTTCATCACAGCTTGGCAATGCTGAATTGTGCTTAAAGGAAAATTCTCCAGTTCATTCTGCCAGAAGAAAAAAAAAAAAAAAAAAAAACAACAAACACAAAACACCACCTTACTATACAGTGTCCTGATCTCAGAAAAGCTGCATGAGTTAAAAAGGGAAAGTGATAATAAGCTAATTAAAATACCAAATCTCACATACATCATTTTTCTGCCTGTTCCCTTTTTCTCTCTCTCTCTGAAAATGAGACTGCCACTCACAGATCTTACCTTTGATTCCAAGTCCACCAAACTGACAGCTTTGTCATCCACTTGAAGAATCATATCTTGAGTCCACACTTTGCCTTTGGCATCCAGCAATTTCAGCTTCCTTATTCCATCATCTACTGTAATCATTGCCTCTTTTCGGTCCAGAACAAAGGTGGTCAAATGCTAGTGAATTGGATGTACATTTAAAAAAAAAGAATTGTAATTTTCCCTATTGCTCAGCAGTGTCAGTATTCAAATTGCCAGGAAATAGCAATACAAATTATTCATGAATAAAAGTGACTTTGCATATGACAGAGCCCACCAATAAGCCATAAGAGAGGTTGTTTAGTCCATAACATCATTTTAAGTCAACTGATTTTTGTAACTCACTGTTTGTCATCCTCTGTCATTTCCTCACTACAGTAAGTGGTTAGACTTGAAGGCATATTCTTGACATCTTTCAGGTGTCAAAGCTAGAATTAAACCCTGAGTATTTAATTAGCTTTCTTGAGGAGTGAAAACCTGTCTCTCTTGGCAAGCTGAATCCAGGAAGGGTCAGCAGCCTGCCAACGTACCTCCACCAACACCCTCACCTGGAGTGTCCTCATTTCTTCCAGAGCTGCCAGCTAGCATGCTGATGGCAACCATGATGGGCTTGCATCTGACTGGGGTACCTTATGGACAGGCTAGTCGCTTCTTTTATGCAGATCACAGTAGAAATATAGTATGCTAACTATTTTTGCTCACCATCAACTTGGAGTATTCTCCAGATTCAGCTAAAGGTCTACAAATTAAATACTGCCTCACAGACATCACCTCGGCTAGCTTCCTTGTCATTATGGTTTTGATAATTTTTCCTTCAACATGCCAACCATGCAAGACAAACCATAAAATTATTTCATTTTATCCAGGCATAAATCCAGCTTCTCATTCCTATTGAAGACCTGGTTACACTCATTCAAGCTGAAAAAAATTTAATATATGCCTGCACATCTATCTTCTAAATAACTGAAAAAAAAAAGAAGAAAAAAAAAAAGAAGAATTAATTGTGCTTTCTTCTATTACAGGACAACAGCACTTAGTAATGACAGACAAGAGAGTAGCTATAAGCTGCATATAATCAAACTGCTTAAAAGAAGTAAAGTGAAACAAACTCTCTACTGGCTGCTCACACAGGAATGCTTAGACTCCAAATACAAGTACTAATTTTTATGCCAGTACAGTACCAAAACTGTTATGAAGAAACCAAAGAAAAATAGACAGACAGTTAGAAGCAACGCAAGTATTCATTTGCAAGCTGATCACAGGATAGAAGCACTTGAAATTAAGATTCTTCTGCATATGATCTCACAATTTACAGCTAATTTAAAACCCAGCAAACAGGAGCTGAGAATCTATGGTATTTGCAAGACTTGGCTTAACCCATGACAGTGGTCTGACGGCAGTGGCAGAAAGTTTGTGTCAAAAGTAAGACTACAGAATGAGACATTGCATCCAAAAGTGCTTAACAGGCTGCGTATGGGCACCCAGGTTTACTTTGCTGAATATTTTCAATGTATCTACTCCTGGATAAAATATGACAGCAGCATGCAGTGATTCCGCAAAGCGGCTTAAGACAGGAAGTAACATCCTTTGCGCTTCACACTGGGGAAGAATCTGTGCAGGCAGAATATATTTGTTTGACTACTACACAGTAGACTAACTGGGGCTTTTAGGGGTTAATGCTCAGCTCTTTCTGAATATTCTGTCACCTCTGCTGATTATAACTGATCAAAGTATTCATTTTAAATAACATCCAGTGTGCCTCAGCAACAGCACAGGGTTTTTCAGCTCTGCCTCATCCTTGCAACAAGCCAGGTTCAGAGACAGGGCAGCATAACACGTTGAATTGATATCCCTTTGAGAAGTCCTGTCCATTTGCCAAACTACACAGAACTTTGCTTACATTCTTCTACATCAAAATTTCAGCTCATTATGGCAGAGCTATAGAATTTGAGACATTTCAGTGTAATCTATTCTGAAGTGACCTCAGGCTGGCAGGATATTTTGGAAGACATATATGCCTTCAAGCATATGTATTCTCAAAAATCATGTAGGCAAAAATAACTGCACGTAACTGAAAGCTATAATTGATATATCACTCCTCATCTCACCTCTACGTGATACTGCGACGTTTCAGATATGCTGCTGGCACTGTCTCGTGCATAATTCTTTCTTTGTTCTAAAGAGGGGAGGAAAAGAAAGAATAATTATTCATTCAACTTCTTATTATGCTGTTTTGAACACTCCTCAGAGATACTTAAGACTAGTTGTATATATCAAAACAGAAGATGAGCTGCTGATAATTTTTGTATTTCGACAGAAAAAACCTTCACCCCCACACAGTCCAGCACAAGGACCATACTTACATCAGCGATGTTAAGAGAGAGCCGGTGGGTGCAAACAAAAGCCAGTTATCTCATCACAGTGAGTCAGGACACCGGAGGGGAGCAGTGTCCTGACTGAAAATGCTTCATTGGGAAGCCTGATCATTAAAATCACTGGCTGGCCACTCTGGTAGCTATAGCTTAACCAGCATCAGGCTTACTGAATTGGTATGAATGCACTTGAAAGCATAAGTATTTCCTGATATACAAGTTAAATCTGCAAAACAACAAAGCCACACACAAACCAGACCTGACTTATCCTTTATTTCTTCCTAAAGTTTTCAATTTGATGAATTACTAATGTAGAAATGTGCACGGAAAGGGGTAAAAAAAAGGACACCAAATATCTATAAACAAAATATTTTTCAGCTGAACAAAACACAATGCTGCAAAATCAGAAACATCGTTTGCCTTTTACTCCGTACAATAGATTAATATCAAATCAGGAGAGGAGGGAAGGGAAAATGGAAGAGGAAGACACGACACACATACACACCACAAAATAATGACTTCAGATGAATACTGAAGAAAACACTTCAACTTCAGTGGAAAAAATGCGAATGCAACATTTGGAGGGTTTTTCTCTTTTTTCACCATAACCTTTTAAGGGCCCGATCTGGAACACCAGGAGCTTTACCTAAGGAAGGAAGGCACTAGGAGACTTGGCCGAGAGAGGTCCAAGGAAACTCTGCAAGTAGGCAATTCTTTTCTCTCAATTTCATTAAATAACTTGATTTCTAATCTTCAAGTAAAATAGGCAGTTTGATTTTGTTCAGAAGGAAAGTACCTGATGTACATACAAAATCCATCAATTTCATCATACTCTGAGTACTTGCGGAGGAAAATAAAAGTGTGTGATTCTGTTGACAGGCAAGGTAAGTTACTTTTTGCAAAATAAAAAAATGCTGACTACTACTAAGCCCGTGATCTGTGACATACAGA
>VYZW01039390.1:15869-42020 GCA_013401315.1 Balaeniceps rex | reverse complement strand
CCAACCGGCTGACAGAGCAGGCAGGCACACTGCTTGAAGAATAAGGGCACCC
Organism: Balaeniceps rex; assembly: GCA_013401315.1. Taxonomy (NCBI): domain Eukaryota; kingdom Metazoa; phylum Chordata; class Aves; order Pelecaniformes; family Balaenicipitidae; genus Balaeniceps; species Balaeniceps rex. Next base: position 41,968 of record VYZW01039390.1, on the reverse strand, counting down.
AGCTTTGAGGTGCCTGGAGAAGGCCTTGGGTTCCAGTCAGCAACCTCCCACTTATTTCCGGGTTTGTAGCCGTTCTCCTATATCTCACAAATCGTACCAAGTTTAGATTGATCACAGCATGATCAGAGCCACGCTGTGACAATAGGCAATTTGAGCTTCCCTTTTTGCTGTTCATGGTGAGGCCACTACTGAGCTTTTGAGTATTTATAGCTTTATAACTTAGTTACTTGTCTCCAGGTCACATCACATGCTGTGTCTTGACTGAAATTGATTTTTGCTCGTTGTGTAACCCTAACTTTTAAAAATAAAGCTATTGCAGAATTATATTCAAAGGCCTTGTCTCCTCACTTAGAGGTAGCTCATACGCTAGATCACCTTTTCTCTTTTGTGATCAGTTTAGCACATAAAGCTGTTACACATTTAGTAGGCATTTTCATTTGCAGATTTTTTTTTCTTTTTAGACTTACACATTTTTGTAAAACAGCGGAAATCTTAATATGTAAGAGATTAATATGCACTTTTCTTTTCAGATGGTCTGAGCATTAGCATTCCATAAATAGCCCAATTTTCCCTCTGAGTTGATAAGTAAGTCAAATACTTCCACTAAGGACATTTTTACTCTATCATCCAGAATGTGAACAAATTTAAATTTAACTGGCAATTATCGGTGGTGAATGGAAGTTAAATATATGAGTGTTTTTCTAATTTAGTTTTGTTAATCTCATCTTCAGTGCTACTAAGTAATTGCTTGAGCAGCCATCAAGACAAAAGGCTCATGACAGGCTCATAGGCTTGTATATTGCCATGGTATACTAATTTATGCTGCATCAGCATCATCCACCAAGAACCAAAAAGAGATTCCAGCCTCTGATCTCAGGAACTTTAAAATGCTTTTTATTTGCATTAGGGAACTCTAAGAAATATAAAAATGCAAATTCAACCTCACTGTGGAATTTCTGTGTTCAGCAGCTGAAATATCACCATGTGACATCCCCTCATAAATCATATGTAATTCCAGACATACACATTCCCCATGAGGCTATACTTCATTTATGTTAGTTACATAGACTGAAGGCTCAGGATCTATGCAACCATTGAAACCATCTTCTGATCTTCAGTTCATTTGTCGATGCTGCTTTTTTATTCTGATGCTTGACTAATGTAGCAAGCTTCAGGATTCAGGGGACCTGTTTCTACAGTTCCAAGAAAGGTAGTTATGTAGCCAAACCTTAAATTTCAAAAAGTGACAGTGGATAAGAGGGGAGTCCCTACCAGCTGGTATTCTAGGCATGCCACAGATAATTACAAATAAAAGCTGGACTAATAAATATTTGTACCAGTGGAACCCATTGTGCCAGGCTATGCAAACACAAAGCTGTACTAACTGTACTCTATAGCTGTACTAACTGGATAAAGAGAAGCTGTTTGGGTGGTTCAGCTGATATAATAACTTTTCAGAGCTTTAATAAGCAAATTAAAACAAATCTTTTGCTCTCCTAGTTATATTAGATTCTTGAATGCATTTAGGTATAAGAAGTTGGTAGCACCACTCTATTAGGCAGTGGTCAGACTTCATTTTGGGGATCATCTGATTTTGGTCACCTACACTGAGGAAAGATTAATTTGAAGCATAGCTGATGCAGAGTAAGACTACTACTGTAGTTGGTGGACTAGGAGCCTTTTTTATGATCGAAGCTCTGCCTGTGTGTCCCTGCCAAATTAAAGCTGAAAGACAACAGCTATCTGATAATTTAATTAGTATTTAATACATTGGAGGTTCAATACCAGGTGAAGGAGAAGGTAGTGACTGATGATACTTGCCATTCACTTTATCCTGAGTTTGATATTTTTTCATTCTTTTTTTCATAATTCCAATTCAATGACTGTTCCTAAGGCCACTGTACTGGAAGCCAAAAGGTAGAGAGTGGCTTTCTTTAAACTTATCTGAATTCAACAAAAGCATACAAATAGTCAGTAAATAATAGTATTATTTATTTACTTATTCCTTGAAATATATAGAGCTGGTTTCCTTGTCCATTGCATGTCAAAAAAGTCAAATGGATTTCAAACAGTATTACATTACAATTTGTTGCTTACACTGGGGATACTAATTTATACTCACATTGAACAGATGTAAATGGTACAGAAGACTACCTGTGAAAAGCCAGGTGTCCATACTTTTCTTATTCCAGAGAAGCAATACCCTAATCTCCTTTTAATTAGTTTGCACTAGGGAAAGTAACACTCCTCTAAACATCAGACTATGAATAAAAATCTGTTCTTTTCTATACCTGATAAATATATTTTTCAAACTGAAATAATGAGACTATCAGGAAATTGGTCATTTATTGATCCTGCAACTCCAAGCTAATTAAAGTTAGTCAAAGAAGCTGTAATGGACAGTCTTAGGGTTCCTTCTGAAACTGTATTTTTCTAATGTACACTTCCCTCAAATCTCTTTTCATACCATTTGACAGTGGTATATAATTAAAATTCATGTGTTTAATTTAGTTAAAATATACAGTCATGTTGTATTGCTCAGAAGGATACAGGACTAATCCTGATGGATAGAAACAGAGCTACGTTCCTAGCTAGATGTGTTTCTTCTCTAAGTTTTGCTGATGCACCTCCATTCTGAGCACTTGGCTTTCTTCCTGAGATAATACCATTCATGGCTTCCTCAGAATCTGGATGAAATGAGTCAGGCTTTTGTCAGGAGGATTAAGATGAGATCTAGTGAGGCATCCACATCAAAAATAGCAATGTAGAATATCCCTGCTCTGGCAGCCACCTAAGCCAGGACAGCTCCAAAACTCATGCAGCATCTCTAACTAGGTCACAAAATTTTCCTTAGTTTGCCTTTATAGGGGAATTCAGAGGTTTCCTTGTTTAAACAAAAGCTACCCCACTGATCTGAGCTTTACTGTGATCTATGTGAGGTAGAGCAGAGTTTAATCTCTGCCAGTCTCTGGAGGTGACTACAACCTTAGTTTAAACCCTTCTACAGGCAAGACAAAGATTTTCTTACCTGAAGTAATTTCTTGTCTAGAATCTCCAAATTTTAAGATGCACAGTTGGAAAGTGATGGAATTCCTATGTCAGATATGCTGCTTCTTGAGGCAGTGAAGATCACCTCTAAATCCTTTAGCCAGTCTCCTGAGATTTGTAGGTGCAAATGTTATTTGTCTTAACATAAACCAGAAAATTCACTTTCAACGTTGTGTTTGAATAGTAAGATGGTGTATATGTAACGTATCAGTCTAAGCAGACACTCCAGCTGTGGTCCAATGTAAGAAACGATCTGAGGAGAGAATGTCTATGGTCACTTGGACTGACAGTCTGGCAGTGAGCAAGCAATTTCCTTACAGCAGGAGCTGTCTTTCCAAAGACTGCTAATGGTAAAGGAAAACAACTTCTTTAATTACTATTTACATGTAAGGACTCTTTAAACTATTTAATTAAATTTAGAAGACAGTTTGGAGAGTTGATAGACCTTTGTGTAAAAGATAAACTTGTTTGCACTTATTTGCAACAGAACTTTAATTAATATTAAACCCTGATGAAAGTAAAAGGATATTTCAGAAAAAGGACCAATGAAGGAAAAAGTAAGCTTTGAAGATGCTGTAAAAATTCTCTGCTATAAAAATAAAGCCATTTAGAAAAAATGCTGCATATATATGAAGCCAACTACATATTCATAAGCTGAGGCTGAACTAACAGCATTGTGTGAAGGTGCTGAGTCAATAAAGGAATGACAGCAGCTAATTTCAAGACCAGCCAAACATGAAAGAGCTTCATGTTTTGTTTTGTCTTTTTTTTCTCTTTTCAGAGCTGTTGAAAGGGTAGAGTTATGAAGCCATCTTTATTATACTAGCAGCTCCTTACTACCTCTGCCTCAGTTTTATAATATTGTGCATAGCCTTTTGCTTTATTCAAGGTTGCCAAAAATAAAGGGTGTAAGAAGGTACAATATAGCTTAATAGCTGCCCAGTTTATCGCTGTCTTGCACTATATTAACATCACAGAAACATGACCTCACAGAACACCCAGATGGCAATAACCTCAAGAACAATAAAATACTTTTGTTTTGATAAACTCTAAGTTACCACTTCTACTGGCTTTGTATAAAGATTTATATGTCTATGCAAAAAAAACCCCTCACAATCGACTGACCCCACAGTAAGTTTTAAATCCAAATTCCTTCTCACGGATTTTTTTCCTTTTTATGCTGAGGAAGGGGAAGTTAACCAATACAGTGGAATTTAATGAAATTTTGCTAATATTGATATAGCCTTTTCTAGCAAAACTAGATACTCCAGCAAATATTAGGCAGTGCTAGCAAGGATTTAAGTTTTGAATACAAAACTAAATTCTTTATCTCAAACTTCTCATTTAGCAAATAGTGACTATATTCAGTTGTGTACCCAGTACCATTCCCATTTTTATAACACTCTCTAGCGCATTACAGGAGTGGAGACTTCCTTCTCCCTCTCCTTCCCAAAACTATTATCTTCTGTCTAGTTTTGGAAATGGCACTTACGTTGACTAAGAACTCATCCCTTGTACTTACTTATGTTCATCCTTGTTTGACTTCAGGGTAGGGATTCAGTTACCTGCACGTAAGTGCCTACAACGATTTTAGATGTTTTAAACACCTCCTTGGCCCCTGTTTGCCTCTTTTTCAAAATGGTGGGGCTGTATGGTAAATCCTGGACCTTACCTGCCAGCCCTGTGCAGATGTTTACCTGGACTTTAGTAAAGGCTTTGATACTGTTTCCCACAGCATTCTCCTGGAGAAACTGGCTGCTCATGCCTTGGATGGGCGTACACTTCGCTGGGTAAAAAACTGGCTGGATGGCCAAGCCCAAGGAGTTGTGAATGGAGTTAAATCCAGTTGGTGGCCAGTCACAAGTGGTGTTCCCCAGGGCTCAGTATTGGGGCCAGTTTTGTTTAATATCTTTATCAATGATCTGGATGAACGAATCGAGTGCACAGGAAAGACATTGAGGTGCTGGAGTGCATCCAAAGAAGAGCAACGAAGCTGGTGAAAGGTCTAGAGCACAAGTCTTATGAGGAGCGGCTGAGGGACCTGGGGTTGTTTAGCCTGCAGAAAAGGAGGCTCAGGGGAGATGGTATCCCTCTCTACGACTATGTGAAAGGAGGTTATAGTGAGGTGGGTTTTGGTCTCTTCTCCCAAGTAGCAAGTGATAGGATGAGAGGAAACAGCCTCAAGTTGCACCGGGGGAGGTTTAGATTGGATATCAGGAAAAATTTCTTCACTGAAAGGGTTGTCAGGCACTGGAACAGGCTGCCCAGGGAAGTGGTTGAGTCCCCATCCCTGGAAGTATTTAAAAGATGAGTACTTATTATTTAAAAGACATGGTACTTAGGGACATGGTTTAATCTATGTCTCAGCTACAGTGGCTCGTACTTCTCTTTCTTAATGGATGTATCATGTTGGAGAAAGTCACTTTATCATAAGGGTCTCAGTTTTTAGTTGCCCTCCATGTTTGAAATCTCTAGTGAGTAAATGATAACTTGAGAAGGAACATTAAATGCTTGTTTCTGTGCTGGGGCCCACTTGCACTGCGGGTGCTGCTTTGCAATGCAGCTGCCTTGGTGGGTGCTGGCTGGGCTTGCTTACATTGAAGCTCCTGAGACCTGACTGTTCATTGTTTGCAAGGCAAGTAAAGATACCCAGGGGGTATGTTCTAGACAAATCCACTTTCACTCTGCTTTATTGTTAGTAGCGTTTTATTACTCACATATTTTAGCTGGTTTGTTATTTCAATTTGAATACAAAGTGTTTCATTTCAAGAAGTTGCTCTCTGTTGACTTTTGCTGAGATAATTGTCTCCTCTTTTTTTGGTATTACTGAGATTATAGATTTTCAAGTAGTTCAGGTTTATCAGTGCCATATGATTTCCTGATAAACTGTCCTACCCTGAGGCAGGATGTCTCTTCCTCCTGGCCACTGGGTATGGGAATAAGGTGAGAAGAATCACCTGGTTTTAATGGGGATGGCCATAACTGGAGCAAAGATTCTTCCTGTTTATTTCTGCTGTATAGGATGTTTTAGGGTAGTATCTGTTCCCGTTTTTCTGCACAAGAAACAGATGTTTGCTGATGAAGAAGCGCATGAGGAGAAAGGGAACCTGTGACTTGATTCTTCATTACTTTGTACCTTTGTACCTCACTAATGCTCACTAACTTGATTTTTCAAAAGTTACTGGTCTTATTATGAGTTAATTGTGATGCTACTGGCCTTTGGAAGTCACCATCCCTGTGGGTAGGAGAGGCACAGACGAGGAGGTCAGCCCATCCCTCAATGGCTCAGACCCTCGACCTGCTGGCAGAGGAGTGGGAACACTGGTATTTGAAATGGATGACCTTAGCTGTGGTGATTAGCTGTGCTAACGGTCCTTTCACCAGGGCAGGAAAAAAGGAAAAAGGTCTGCATGTGCCTGTGATTTGTGTTGATCTGCTAGTCTGTCAGTGGGACCATTTGAGGTGTGAGCAGTTTTTGCTGTCCCCAGCAGCCTGCCATGCAATGCAGTTGCCTGTTTGCTAGCCCCTGTGATTAAATAGCACCATTTAATTTAGTACCATTTAAAGTTCATCCTGATAACAAGAGGTACAGGACAATTGAGAATTAAATTAAATTATCTGCAAACCCAGTGACCCACTTTCTACTTTAAATAGAGCTGAAGTGTTTAAAATATACAATTTGTTCATTCACCTCGCAAAAGTGTGTGTCAGGAAGAAACGGTTAAGCTGTGCACAATGTTTTAACAAGGAAAAGCTAATATGATATGACAAATTATGTGTAGAACTGCAATGATGAAGTAATTGAACTTCTGGAGATGATTTTAATTGTTGCTTTTTGTCTTTCATATGCAAATAGACAACTGCTGGTCTGATAAACTATTTTACAGCTCAGAGGGGAACTTATTACCTGCCTTGTTAGCAGTGTTCAGCAAAGTGTCATCTTCCCAATGCAGGGAATTTGTATAAGCAGGGTCTAGCAAAGATAACACTGTTATCGTAGCTTAGACTTCATATTCTTACATAATTGAAATTCAGAGAAACAGCTGTAATAGCAGGTACAATTTAGATCTTGCTGTAGAAACACATGTATTTCTAATTCACTAGGTAGAGAAAGCCTAACCCCAGGATAGGATGATGCCACCTACTTTATCAACATGTTCACTATCTGTATCAATTTGTATGGAGCATAATTACTATTGTTTTAAGTAATTGCAGCTATCAGTGAGGGCCTTTGAACAAGGGAGAGCGTATTCAAAGACAATAACCTTTTCAGGAATTAATGGTGCTATAATTTTCTTAAAATATCTTTTCTTTTTGTGCTTATGCAAGTGTCTTTCGCTCTTTGGCTAATATGCCTGTATCAGACGCTGGTCTGAAAAACTCTTTTTTCCTATTTTCTTGATTTTCTAAAAAAGAAAGATCCTAGCTAAGAAGGGAAAATGGTCTTTCAAGAGAACATTTCTACAAAGAGCAAAGTGTTGCCTTAGTTGTCTCCTGTTTGCACAGTATTTCTTTCTCATCAGCTACTTTATTCCCTCTTACTGTTGTGTAAGTAGACCATTTACAAATGGAAAAAAACCTAGGAAAAAACTCCAAAGGTCTAGCAGTAGTGTGTCCCTAACTCAGCTCCTATCAGCATTTATGATATCCTTTACTGTATGTATCTTAATGGTCAGTCCAAGGTGGACCACTCAGCACTTAGACTGCAGGCCTCCAAATTGAACAGATTAACCTTAAGTTTACCCTGAACAATGTTAATATATATATATATATTAGTTATGTATGATACTGAGAAGGGTTTTTTTTAACAAAGAATAGGGAGGTTGAAGGTAAAACAAAAGAGAAGCAATTTTGTCTGTGTCCTGTCCTGAAACTCTGTTCTGTGATGCTGTTCCCAAATGATGTAAAAATCCCCATAGACTGCAGTGACTTTCTGCAATGACAGTTCAGTCATATTTTTGTCATGTTTTATGGTGGCATTTCTTATGTCCGAGAACTAGCATACTAAATTTAAATCTATTCCTACAAATAATAAAGGATTTATTGAAAGAAGTCAGAAACCTTTGCTAAACTGATAACCATACTTTCCCTGTCTCAAATATAAAATAATAAAACTATTTTATTTTTGTTTTCTTTTTAAAATTTCAATAAAATGTTGCCCATTGTTGAAACCAATGAAACCCATTTTTTTGTGTCTTGTGTCTGGATTCTCTGGTGCAGACAATGAAATCACAACACAGTCTTTACCTTGGCACTTGCACATATTTTCTTCTCTGTCTGGCCACCCATATTTACAAAACTTAGTATCTTCATGAAACTATTAAAAATACTAAGGTATAATTAAAAATATAAAGGTATTAAGAATATGTTTAAGGTGTTAAAGACAAGATATATCTTAACATCTTTATGATATTTAAGACAGTATGTTCAACTCTGTCAAATCTGTCTGATAAATGGCAATGGGTTCAAACGAGGAAGAGCACACAGAGATACAGACAAACACATAGAAATTCACACACAGACTTGAATCCTTCATGACTTTAAACCTCATTTCCTTGAGGCAAAGACCAAGTATGGGTAATTTCAGTTTGTCAGTTAAATTGAGGAAAATCTATGATGAAGCTTAGTATAGCCCTTTTTCTTCAACATTAAGCCTGGCTATAAGTTCACCTGAAAAGGCTGGAAGTTGTAGCTTACAGAAGTAATAGATGTACATGGTGTTTAGGGGCGTTAAATTGCATTTGCTGTTGTTGGTTACTTTTTAGCTTGGGCTTGTGCTCAGTAAAACATGCTGTCAAAATTGACTAATGACACCGATGTTTATAATTTGTAATGCAGAAGGATAGAAAGTGAACGGATGCCTTACTGCATTTACTTAGTGATATTAAATGATCAGTAGCTGATTATTCTTCAGGTGACTCTTACCCATGAGTTAGGGTATTTGATAACAGGCTCTTCCACCTCTTGGGGGAGTGTCCTACTCATTAGAGAGGTAAAATGTACTGTGAAACATGACAGCCCTATATTTCCCTTGTTGGTCCTTGTGTAAAAGAGCACTTGCTCAGGGTGCTGAGGTATTTGTGCCTACCAGCCCAGCAGGTGAGATTTTGACAGGATGAGACCTGGTTTCAGAAACCCAGCTGTGCCTAGAAAGGACAATTGGCAGTTATGTTTATGTCCCTGAATCTTGTGCTTTTTACCTAAAGTAAAGAGCTAGATAGATCTGTGAAGTGAGGTACCAAAAGCAGCTGGTAGATATTTTGAGAAGCACAGCATCCTAACTGTTGGATGTGAGCTCTCCAATCCCTTCCTGGATTTGGGTCACAATTCGTCTCCTACTACTGTAAAACATAATTTCAGAGGGGGAGAAAAGCTACCATGTGTGCATATAGAGCCTGTGAGTGTCTTTAATCTTAGGAACAACTAATTTTGGGGGCTTTGTAGCAGGCTGTTCATTAAATACTTGCAAATTTGAGTTCTTTTTTTTCCCCATCTCAGATACTTAGTTCAATGACAGGTGGCAATAGAAATGCAAGGTAGGTACCTTGGCAGCCTTTTAGGGTTTCTGGTAGCTGTGGTGAGGTGGGAAATGTTATCCACTGGCAAGGCATGGCAGATTCCTGCCCAGTATTAAACTCAGCACTTCTGTGAAAATCCTATTTCTTTTCCCTAAGGGCTTGGGATTAGCTAGTCAAGGAGTCTTTTGCTCTGGAGGGTTAATATTGCTATATTTCTGCCTTCCCTTGGGGAAGAAATACTGTCTGGTGTGGATGAAGAGGCGAATGAGCAAAATACGGATGTCTTGGACAGAGAACAAAGTGATTAGTTCCTCATTAAAGGGACAGAGAGGGATATTGTAACTATAGTAACCACTGCATATATGAACCTCTACCCACCTCATTGTAACCCACTTGGTTACAACAAAGATTTCAAGCCATTCTTACTTGTTTGTACAGCTCTTCCTCTAACTGAAGAGTCACATCACAAATACTTGTCAAATATTCATGTATACCTATATATATATGTATTTGTATATTCACACACATGCAGACTCAGAGAAACTGAGTTTCCTTATGATTAGCTAGACAGATGGGTAAATCCACCCATATAAATACCCATCAGTGGTATTTTTAATATTTTTTTACTTGATGACTAATGGAAAAGAAATGCCATAATGACTCAGGAACCATGTTAACATTTAAGAATACTTGTATCTGTGTGTATATTTCCATTCTCTGAAGCATCATATGTTTCATTTCAGCTGCTTCTTTCTAATAAAATACAATTAACGTTTAAAATTTGAGTAAATGGAGTATGTCTCAGAAATCCTGTTGCCTCTATCAGAGCCAGTTTCTGATCTCTCTCAGGTCAGCAATGCCATTAAACTGTTCCACCGCACTCACTTCACACCCAGCTGACCGCATTAATGCACGATACTACTCACCAACCTGGAATGAAATGACTAACATTTAAACTACTGATATGATCAAGCATAAATCTGAAAGCAAATGGCTGGCAAATATTCTCCTTTCTAAGAAGGTCATATCGAGGCTTACAATATTCATTGTCCTCAAACTGGCCAAAATCTGCTGGTCTGTACTGAAATCAAAGGGCAAATGTGAGTTAAACCTAATGCCTCAGCAGCTATTTCCAAGTCCTATATTTTATGGCCTTTTAGACAGACATTCTGAGAGCTCCTAGTCAGCAGAACTGAACATCTTTCTTTGTTTCAAAACACTGTTCTTGCCAAATAGCAAGTCCTCACATTTATTGGTGATAATGAAACCACTTAGCTGTAATATTTCCACCAGCATTAAGGAGATCAAATTTCAGTCAAAGTCCACCAAGAAAGATCCCTTTGCTCATGTCAGAGAGGTGGTATTATAGCAACTGAAATACCAGAGAGGATCAAATATATTTCTACAAAGTTTCTTTTACAACAGAGCAGTGAAAGCCCACCTGCCTAGTCTTACAATCATGCCCATACTTCCAGTCACTGAAATGTGTGGGGTTTAAGGGTCATGGGACCTATTCTGATAGCTTTTTTTGACTTTTAGACTGGTTCAGTGGAAAGTGTAGATGTTTTTTGTGCTCAAACAAGCTCCTGCATGTATTTTGCCTGCCTTTAACTTTTAGAGTGAAAAAAATCCTTGCCCCTCAGTGAAATATCTCCATTAGACTGAATACCAAGGCAAAATTTCAGTGAAACATGAGCTTCACTGAAATTTCTTCTGGTTGTAATAAGGCACAGGATTTCTTCTTTCCTGAAGAAAAATCAGGCTTTTCAGGATCAGGACCTTCCTGACATGGTTCCTGGGCATGGGCTGCTGCTTGCCCTTTGCAGGTATAGTGCCATGCGGTGAGTTATCCTGGGCCTCACAGTGAGTACTGGACACACCGACTCCTGGGACTTTCAGTACAGTTTTCTTGCATGCCTCCCGATCTGGGAGCACGTGGAGGCTGCAACTTCTGAGGTATCCAGAAAGCACAGCATATACAGTTGTTTGCACACCATAATAGATAACTGATGCAGTTAACACAGAGAAAAACCTGCATGCATGAAATCTGCCTCGGGTTCCTCATCATGCTGGAGCTCACTTAGGTTTGGGTTGAGGTGCCCTTGGTTTTCCAGAGTCTCTTCTTGAGGACATAGCAGGTTCTTTCTCCTGTGTTAGTAACTTCTTCCCCAGAGACTCTTCTCGTGTAGGTGTGCAAGAAATGGCAGCATGGACAGGAGGGTGCTGAGACATGACAAATGAGGAGCCCCGTAATGTCTGTCTTTGAAAGCCACTTTACAAAATGCTGTGAAAGAATGTACAGGGCCTGCAATTACTTCTCATCAGGGTACGTCAGAAACAACATAAGAAGACCTCAAAAGACGTATTGCTTTAGGCTCTCGCCACCAGTGACATAGAAAACAGGAATTTGTGACACACAGTTTTAATTTGTTGCTCAGAATACTGTTGATTTGTAACCTGTCAAAGTTATAAAAATGCCTCATGTTTCTATTATATCTGCAGCACAGGATGTCAATGTGAGCATCTGGGGAGAGCTTTGTTTCTTTGTCACTCATATAGATGTAGTGGTATTTTCGAGTGTCACATGAAGTACTAACAAGTATACTTGTTTCCTCTTTTACCTTTGAAATAGAACAATACTTTCTGGTGTGTTTCAGGATACACAACAGACATCCCTTATTTTCTGCAATACTTTTCATAGATAACTTCACTATATTTTGTTTTTTATACTACAGGAATTTACTGATTCACTTCTTCCCCTTTCAGACCAGTCAATGGACAAGCGGACACCTTGTACTCCAGCTGAGACCATGCCTAGTGTCTTTTTCTCTGTGCATGTGAAGTTGTAGGGTGAAATTCCGTTTCTGTACAATATTCTGGCAGAGCTTTAAGTTTTGTATATCCCACCTGACACCAAAACCTGTTTTTATATTTGTGCAACTTCAGTCTCTTGAAACTGGGAATCAGAGTGGCGTTTATTGTGACCGTGTGCATGGGCAAAATGAACACTTGGAGCAGCGTTATTATGGAATCAGCTAGTCAAGCCTGGCATGTATAGTTACATCTCTAGGGCTGAATCATACCACCTTTTTTCCATTAAAAATGAAAGTCTGCTGAATTTCAAACCTAGTTTTACTGGCTATATTCCACAACTTAATTAGACTTCAAGATTGTAATATAACTTGCTATTTACATCACTAAATAATCTTCAGAAATAAAGTCTTTAAGTTTTGTTTCCCAGTCTCATTTTGTGTGAATTGCTTTTTTATTATTTCTTTTTTGTTTTTTTTTGCTAGCCACAGTCCCTTGCTGCATGCTTGCACTGTGCATTCTTTGTTCATTTCCAAACCAAACAGCATAGGGTGTGCATGTTGGGACAGATAGGAGCTGTGAGGTTTGCCCTTGGGCTTGGTAAAGTTATCCTCTCAAGCTGAAAACACTCAATATAAGCTTAACTCCAAGATTTACACAGCAACAGACGGCAGTGATATGATTCACACCACTTCGTACGCACACAGTTGTTTGCAACTTGAGACCTGTAAACATCTGGTCTGAGGAGTATTCAGAAAACGGATAGGTGGATGGGTGGATGGATGGATGGACAGGTGGGACACACAAAGTAAGGAAGGAAATGGACACACAGAGTAAGCTGAGCAAAGGGGAGCTAAAGCTGTGCTGACTGGTCAGATTCTGCCTGGCACCTGAACACCGGTGGGAAGCGGGAGTTTTGACATTGCTGCTCCACAAACTAAGCATAAATGCTAGAGGTTCCACTTCTGGCCTCTCCCAAGGAAAAGTAAGTTTGGAAAGGTATTCAAAATTTTATAATTTAAGAGTATTTTAAACCATCTATGTAGTGTCACTATACTTCTGAGAGGTGCACCATCTCTGAACAATCTAAAACATGGACCATTGACTGCCTTTTTTGTAGAGGATTAATACTATGCAGAGACAATTTCACCTTTTGGACAGTGTATTTTATTTGGTTCAGGTTAATAATGACTAAAAGTAATTAGTCTCGGTAGCTTATGTAAAACAAACTGGTTGTCTCAATCTCCAAAGGACATGTGGCATAATAACAGAGAAAATAGGAAACAAATACTTTTTACTGCAGTATCTTAAATCCTTTATCCAAGTTTCCCTAGCTTAAATGCTTCATTTAGCAGGATGTATGAATAAGATGACTTGTCCTTGGTTTCTCTTGAGTGAAACACAATTCAGCCTCTAGTCCTTTATTTCTTCTCACCTCCACCTCTTCTCTCAATACTCTTTCAAAAAGCAATCAGTCAACCCTTACTCTTAAATAACTATCACATTCAGATGGGAACAAGAACCTAATGGAGTCTAGAGTGTAAAATACTATTCAGGAGTCTCATTTTTTATACTGCAGATACATAACTTGCTAGATGTTGAGGTGAATCTTAGCAGTAACTGTTTTCCAGAATTATAACATTCCTCCAGACCTGTTCTCAAGCACATTTAATGCTAGTTTGGGATTCTTACTGACTATTCCTCAAATCAGAATATCTTGTCTTTGCTTTACTTTCCTTAAGCTTCACTGTGGTCGGAGAACTTGAGCAGCTATGAAATGCTCCAGTTTTGGGCAGAATACTGGAAACTCTTTTCAGCCTCGGCTGTTATTTGTGGTCCCTTTCCCCTGCTGGCATGCTGCTCTGTTTGCCATTGCTGCAGTTCAGCTGTGTTCCCTAACTTGCATATGACCTCCACCACCTTCACTGCTTCTTTGCCGAGTGGGAGGTAGCACCTGGTCACAACCTAGAAGCCCAGACTCTGAGCTGTGCATTTCCACAATGCTTTTAGTAGTAACTCTTTCCTCTCCCTTCCCAAAAGGTGCTGTAACTTTTCAGCCCACTGAACATTTTCAACTGGACATGACAGAAGGGTGGAGATCTCAAAGATATGAAATTGCTCCTAGTTTTGTAGGTGGCTGGTGAGAACGGAGAGATTTAGTGCTCTTTCTGACAGAAAGTCTGTAGCTTCTGAGCTCTAGACTTTTACCTTCTGTTTGGCTTACTGATCACCCAGTACAATGCGGGACAGCTCAGAAATCACATAAGCATGGGCTGCTTCTTTCTCTGTATGCAGGAAACCAGATTTCATGAGTTTTCCTCCTCAGTAATAATTTGTTCTCCACTTACGGCTTTTAGTATTAGATGCCATTATCTTAAACCAAAACCAAAGCCTATGCTTAAACTAGTAACTTCTTGGCAAGGTGTAACCCGGAGTGAATTTTCTGATAACTTTTTTTCTGAAATCCTGGAAACGTTCAGCTCAGATTGGCATAACAGTGAACAAGTATTAGCAGCAATGAAGGCAGTGTCAGGAAAAGCCTTGGGAAACATGGATTTCACAGCATGAAATCAGAATATACTAGGGGAAGAAAAAGCATTCACATCTGAAAAGAGGCTATAATGGGACAAAAATCGAATTTAAATGGAAATTTTGATGATTGAGAACTGGGACATGTGCCTATTTTGGAGGAGAAAAGAAAATGAAGAAGTTTCATGTGAGGCACTGTAAAGGTGGCAGAGGTTTATTAAAGAACAGTTTTAGACAAAGCTGCTCTTGGATTTTAGTGGTGTAACTACTGAGGCTGCAGGCCATGCGGCTACAACAATGATGGAATACTTGAAAATATACAGGAAGATTCACAGGTGCACTTTTCCTAACTGGGTAGCAGTAAATGCTGTACTACCCAAAGCACAAGCATATGCACTGTTTACCTGCATATGCTTTTTTTAATATATATATTTTATACATATATTTTATATATTTTTAGTCAAAAATATGCATTTTTGGGTAAGCCACCAGGCATCCAAGCTAAGGGAAAAAAAGAGGAGTTTAAAGCCAAGATAGGAGGAATACAAAAAGAGAAACTAGGATCTGTCATTTCATTCTTTGTCCCAGCCCATTTGAGCCACACTACGTAGGGTCCCCATTTGGGGGGCTCTGCGCTGGGACTGTACTCACAAAACCCAGCTGAACAATGTGTGCCACGAAGGTTAACTGTCCATCTTCATCAAAGGGAGTGACTGAGAATTAAACAAGTAAATATAATATTCTTATGCAGCAAGAGAGGGAATCATCATCCCCCAAGTGCACGAAGATTTTATCATTTTGGTTCTACTTTAATGCCCTATTTGTCTGGAATCTGACTTGGCTTCAGGCACATATTTCTGTGATACTTTCTCTATTAAAAGTTTTGCCTCATTTCACACATTAAAAAATTAGAAAAGAATTTTAGGCCACATGTCCTTCTCTGGCTTTACTTACAGTTTATTTTTAGAGTTTATTTAGTACGATATGATCTAAAGCATACACTGTTTAGCTCCATGATATAAAATGTTTAATTAGGTGTGGTTTAACCCAGCAGGCAACTAAACCCCCCACAGCTGTTCACTCACTCCCCCCCTCCCCAGTGAGATGGGGGAGAGAATTGGAAAAAAAAAAAAGTAAAATTCATGGGTTGAGGTAAAGACAGTTTAATAGGACAGAAAAGGAAGGGATAATAATAATAATATACAAAACAAGTGATGCACAATGCAATTGCTCACCACCCGCTGACCGATACCCAGCCAGTCCCCAAGCAGCGATCGCTGCCCCCCAGCCAACTCCCCCCAGTTTATATACTGAGCATGACGTCATATGGTATGGAATAGCCCTTTGGGCAGTTTGGGTCAGCTGTCCTGGCTGTGCCCCCTCCCAGCTTCTTGTGCACCTGGCAGAGCATGGGAAGCTAAAAAAGCCCTTGACTAGGGTAAGCACTACTTAGCAACAACTAAAACATCAGTGTGTTATCAGCATTCTTCTCATACTAAATCCAAAACACAGCACTATGTCAGCTACTAGGAAGAAAATTAACTCTATCCCAGCTGAAACCAGGACATTAGTTCTCTAACTATCTAATGAGATTTGAAGTAAGAAGGAAAGACTTTCAAAAGCCTTCTCTTTTCCTTTACAGAAAGAAAATGAAAAAAGATTTGTAGAAAACATCCAAATCATCATGTATCTAGAAAACATATCTTATGGACGTTCAGATACACTAAAATACGAGGAAACAGACAAAGCTGAGGAATTAATAAAATATCAGGTAACAGGGTAAAATATAAACACAATAAGTGAACAACTGGCAGATAACAAGAGAAAAAATCTGAAAGTATGAAAAGTGGCATTCCTGTAAGTCCAGGGTTAACTTTATTAACACTAAAACTTTTATGCTGTAAGAGATGTACTAATAGAAAATAATAATGATGTGAAGAAGACAACCTAAAAGAGTTGAGGTAGGGCTTTTACTTTCCACAAGCATTTTTTTATTTTTAAGCAAATGTAAAAATATTAAGATTTTAGAAATAAGAATGAACAAACTATGTAGCATTTCAACATGAATTATGTAGCCTTTCTGATAGCAATGCATTAGTAACAATGCACAGTAACATTATGAATTATGCATTAACATTAGCATTTATGTATCACGTTTAAGATGTTTATAAACTAGGTAATAAAGACATTTGAGCATCAAGTATTCCAGGGTTTTAGTAAAGTCAAGCCCAGCTTTCCAAGATACTTCCAAATACCTGTTTTTCAGCTGGTGTTCCTGGTAATACCTGTGATACAACATCAGCATAAACTTTAAGGCAAGTAACTAGATGAACTGTTAACTACAATGAGTAGTATAATAAGTATAGTTTACAAAAATAATATATATGTGTATGCAAATTATATAATTTTACAGAGTGAATAATTAAATAACAAGAATAAAACCGCGTTGTTTAAGGATTTATATTGAGGGATCAGTGAACTTGTTCAGATAAACATTAAACTTGTTTAAATGTACTTCTATATAAATATCTACTTTGAATTATCTGTTGTATTTAATGTTCAAATGTATGTCTTAACGAAAACCGGGAGGCCCCTGGACACCTGAGAGAGCTATAGTTTCCTACATTTGTGTATACTATCATGATGTTTTATAAGAGGCATGAATCGCATGCACACTAAGTTTATTTCCTCCAGGTACATTCCCTTGTTTAAAACTGGCTCAGGAACATCTTTTTTATGGTCAGAAACATAGGCATGCCAATCCTATTTTCTTCCCTCTGAAATGTGCTAAAATGGTCATAATTTACTTTATATAATTGAACCATAGTATCTGGTTAAACTTGTTTAACTAAATAAGCTACATTCTTAGTAATACCCATTTAAAGTGATAATAGAGGGTAATAATACTTCCTAATCATAACTTCATAATCAGTCATAACTTTTAGACTTTTAAAGTAAATGTGATCAGTAATGCAGTGACGAAGCACAGTGTTGTTTCTCTCGCAATATATAGCTGCAAATTTTACCTATGGCTGACGGATACAACTAGACTACAACTGTTACATCCACACCGGATCAAAACAGAGCTTCTCGCAGTAGATCTGTGCTTCCATAGCCCTTAAACAGTGACCACACCGTGTGCTTGCGTGTGCTTCGTTCTCATTCACCAGCATAGCAAACTGCTTATTGTCTGTTCCAGTCTGGTTTAAAGCATGGCACATACAGTGAGCCATGGCAGGAGTGAAGATTATTTCCAGTAGAAGAGAAATTAATATCTTAGCGGTTCAGAGTTTTACTGTATTTTGCTTGTGGAAAGTAAAAGCTCTACCTCAACTCTAAATAACTGAAAGCAGAAAAAACAGTGGATAAATGGTGCTTGCAGTTCTTGTTTTGACACATTCTGTGTCACACTCCCTTCCAGAAGCACCAATGCTTAGACTGCTTTAAAAAGATAAACTAGAAAGCGTCTCTAATTATCTCTTTTGCTCATAGATATTGCCTAGTACTGCAACAATCATAGAGACTGAGATGTGTATTTGTTAATTAACAGCTTAATGAGCTACTCTCTCAGAAAGTTAATTAGGTCAGTCTTCTGGGTTGCAGCCATTATTTTTAAAACAAACAAACAAACAAAACTCATTGATAAATCTCTTTCTTGGGGTTTCTTTGGGTGAGATGATGATGTCAGGTTCAGTGCTGTGCACTTTTGCTAATGATAGCATTGGATCAAGGAGGACACTAACAATTACAAACTTATCAGAGGCAAGAAATCAGCTGACCCAACACTTGCAACTGTAATTAAATTGAGCCCTGTGGCTAGCAAGAAAATTGTGATAAAAGAAGCAAGAAATTGTTCATTGTCTGTTGTGTCCTCTTCTTTTTGACATTAATATTTGTAGAAGAAAACAGTAATGAAAATCTTCTGTCACATTCACAGTTGCAAAGCATTACAACAATTATCATAATGAAGAGGGCTGAGGTTTGGGATGGGCTAATTGACTAGGAAAAAAAAAAGGATAGTTGCTAATTATCTTTATCTGTCTCTGATCAAAATAAAATTATCTTTCACTGCTAATCTGTTAATGAATTCTGCCTTTACCTGCTGCCTAGTAGCTTTTGACTCCTTCTTCTGCTGCAGTCTGACTGGCAAGTGATTATGCAGGTTAGTATTTTGCTTTGCTTTGAATCTTTACTTAATACGTTTTAGCTTAAAAACAGATTTAACCAGGTGAGCATGTAGGGAGAAGTACTGTCTCCCTCTTCACGCAGCAGGCTGTTAGATAACTACAGACTACCCAGGCTGTGACTTTTGCTTAGGTCTGTCTTTTTGAAGTCTTATGAAAGCTAATTGAGACACTATAGTCCTAGTAATGCTTAGTTTGATTGTTAGGCGGTGTACTTGAATTATTCCATGGCTATCATGATGAAATTCATTCCAGTAATGTGTCGAATAATACAGCTTTGTGCATCAGGCTTGTTGGTATTACCAGCAGCGAGCTATTGAGAGGAGGGAATGTGTTCCTTCAGGCTGTATGAAAGCAAAGATGTTTTGGCAGTGAGCTCTGACTGAAAAAAACGCTGGGGTGATTTTTAGGCCTGCTGCTTCAGCAGCTCATTTGTGGTGCCGTGTCCCTCATCCTTAACCACCAACAACTGCTTCATGCCAGTCCCTGTGCCTCCTGCTCTGCCCCTGCCGGGCTCTGGGCCCCAAGACCTGCGCCTGAGCCTGCGGACCCCTGGGGACACGGCCTCCCTCTCCTGTTCACCTGTGGTGAGCGATAATATCTGGCTGCTCAGGTCGGGCAATCAGAAAGTGCACTCCTGTGTCTCTCCAGGCTTGTCTCTGTATTTTTGGCTTGGCGTGCTGAGCTAGCCCACTTATCTTGCAGTTGCTTTAAAGGGAGTTGTATTCCTGCACAAGGTAGCTCCAAAATCTCTGCAAGTCTCTCTTGTGTATGTGTGTGTGTTGAGTATGCTGAAAATCTGAATGCAATATAATTTTGCCTTATTAGGAGTGAGCCTTGATCTGTTCCTACTACCAGACACCGAAAATCTGTGTGGTTTCAATGTTACAGTTTTCTGACAAAAACAACAACAATGTATTTCCAGCTCCTTTGTTCTTTGCCAAAAGCATTTAAACACACTTTATCTGAAAATATTCTAGTGTATAACTACCAAGAGAATAAATTGCCACAAGAAAGCTCTTCGATATGAGCGATTAATGACTAGAAGGGCTGATATTTTTTAATTATTTATTTTGCAAATAATAGGATTTACTTGTAAAGGGGGTAAGAGTAATATAACATTTATTATAAACCTCGTGGCACTATTAATAAGGCAGATTTCCTTATCGGCTTTAGAGATAAATTTGTTCTTTTTATCTGTTTGTTTTATACACGTGATAAAGAGTCTTGCATTTATCATCATTCATTTTATGTTTAGCTCTGATTGCTTGTATTATCATATTAACATAGATTTCTAGTGATGGATGATGCTTATAGTATAATGTTTTCCCTAACCACAATTTCTCTAGCACAGTTCTCTGCACTGATCTTGCTGAGAAAGGAGATTAAAAAAAAAAAAAAATTAAAACTATTTAAGAAGGCAGTCACTGTCACTGTCAACTGACCTGGCAAGACATCTTCATCACCAAATTGGCTATTAAGAAAGTTAAAGCTGTTATTTCTTGCCAGACTTCCCTGTTCCTCTAGAATTCCTCTGGAAATTTTCAGGAGAGATTCCTGAGAGGCTGCAGTGACAATATCCTGCAGCCACAGGGTAAATCCTGTTGCTTTTTAATACACTTTAGAGTTTTGCTACAGTCAATGACATGTTTTGTTACTGATTTAGTTCACCCCTTCTACCCTTGCCAGAAGTTTCCTATTTTTCCCCTTCCCTCCTTAGAGACTCTGCAGTATCCTAGAAAAAAACATCTGCTGGGTTAAACTTATTTGAGGATGTGAAAAAAAAAAAAAAAAAAAAAATCTGCCTAGCAATGAGAAATAAGAGGCCATCATTTTTTAGTGTAGTTGAATGGTCATTTGATCATAGCTGATGCATACCTGTGTTGGGAAGAGATTTCAGTCAGCAGAAAAACACATAAGAAAAGGCTGTAGTTTTAATCTGAAGATGAGCAAAACTTAAATTTGAAATTAAGTCAATGGGCCCATTTGTGGCCCGATGTTTTCTTGTAGTTCAAAGAGCTATGACAGGCTCCATAGCAATTACTAGGTGACATACAGTGGCCTATTTATGCCACTATATGTCACTACAGAGGCTTATGACATCCTGAGTGTGAAATTCTATTGAAATTAAGAAATAACACCATAAGTTCCTGAATTGAACACTTAATGTTATTTTATGCTGGGCTTGTGCTGTTCCATGGATAAACAAATGTTGAAATTACGCTGTATTTTGCCATATAACAATTGCTAAACTCTTAAAAGTAGAGCAGTCTGTAAAATAAAACCATTTCTGTCATAATTGTGCTTTGTTTTCCTCAAACATTTTGACAGTGTAATTTATCTGCTAAGTGTCAATGTCCAGGAAAAAAAAAAAAATCTGTTTGCTAATCTTTTTAGTTCTAGGGTTTAATGTGATGTTAATAATCATGCCCACAACTTGCATAGATTTAGCTAAGGCATGAATCACAGCGCAATTATATCTTAGTGAATTGAGGAATTTGTAAGCAAGCCAAAGTACTTAGCAGTTCCTGCTGTAAAAGTAGTATAAGAATATGGTATAGTGTTTCCAGATGCAGTTCTATTACAAGCTGCACCAAGAGAAGTCAAGGGGAAATTTTCATGCTTTTGTGTGAAAGCAAAGAAGCAGCTGTTAATGTGAGGGTGGTCTTAGTAGCCACAAAGTAGTTTAGATTGAGGCAAGAACAATAGAAGCATGATTATTCAACATAGAAATCCAGGAAATACTTATCTAAGTCTACCCTGTAGTGATGCACATTCATATTTTTTAAAGCATAATAAAAAATTTTAAAAATTAGCATTTGAAGGGTGCTTAATCCAGATTGCACAGTAATTAATGGTTGCCCTGTCTCACTACTGCCTAGGTCTTTATTCCTGAAGGAATATTTTCTGCCTTCAAGGACTGGCAGTGTCCTGGGAGCTTGTGCAGGCTCCTGTACTGCTCGTGGGAATGGGGAAAGGCCTGGCAGAGGAGGGGTGGGGAGATGCTGCAATATGCTTTACTCTTTCCACAAAAAGGTTACTTGCAAGTAAACATCCAGATGAGTGTTTTTTTTTTTTTAAATTTTCTAACTGCTATGCCAGGTAGGATGCTTAAAGTTCCCTAAAATGGTTTAATTCAAATCAATTTTCACCTGATTCCTCAGAGTCATGTTTTTAGATTAGAATTTAAGTTTTAAACTGTAATTGCTTTGTCATATGCTAAAAAGTTGAAATGCTCTGTTTCTACCACTCCAACTTCCTCTTATCTGAAAATTGTAGGAAACAAGGTTGAAGAACTTGGGGAGGTTGTCTAGTCTGGTGCAGCTGAAATAATTTGGCCAGTGCTTTACATGTAGCTGATGAGTTCCGCTCTGGCTTTTCAGGTTAAAGAGTGGAAGGGAGTTTGTCCTGCGCCTCGGTTGCCATTGGAGGGGCCTGTGGCTCTGGCCTCAGGAGTGAAGGAAGGAAACTCTGATCTAGCCAATTCCTCTGCCCCAAGCGGGACCAATTATGTATAAATATTTCCTAACAGATGTTTGATGATGTGCTCTCAAAAACTGCTAGTGATGGAGATTTCTCCACTTCTATTAGGAAATCTACCACAATGCTTAATGCTGGAAATGTTTCTCTCTTGATTACTAGCCCAAATCTCCCTAGATACAATTTGTCTGTTATTCCTTGGCCTTCCTGAGATGGACATGGAAAACAGATTAATCTCTTCTCCTTACAAGGAGCCTTTGCATATTAGAAGACTGCTTAGTCTCCCTCTAGCTTTCTCCTCTCCAAAATAAGTAGCTGCAATTCATTCAAACCTTCCCTATAGGTCATTTTGTAGCCCTCTGATTATTCTTCTTGTCTTCCTCTGGGTTGTCTCCAGCTGATCCACAGATTTCTTGAAGCTGGTACTCTGCAGGATGCAGCGTTACTGATGCAGGAGCAGTGCTGAGCAGAACAGGTTGGATGCCTTGCATACAGCTTGTTTTTTAATATATGTATATACACACACACACATCAGGACACAAAGATAGTTTTTCAAGATTGACATTGTTGGGTACTATTAAGTTGTAAGTTGATCATCTTCCTTCTTGTGTTTGGGCAGCTGATCCCTTCTAAGCACAAATACAAAATACTTCTCTTCCCCCTGCCCCCCCAATCATTTCACAAACTTGTTGAGATTATTGAGATTATTTTGAATTCTCAAGCATTAATTAAAAAAAAAAAAAAGCACAAACTTCAATAGAGTCAAGCTGGAAAATGTCAGTCTTTATACCTTTTGAATTAAAATTATATACACCCTGCCTTACCATGTGGTTACAGATCAAGAAGGACTGATATCTGCATACCTCACTTATCTGTAGTGAAGGCAAAAACCTATACCACTGTTAACCACCTTTATCATAGAATCATTTATGTTGGAAAAGACCTTTAAGATCATCAGGTCCAACCCTAAACCTAACACTGCCATGTCCTGTACAACGGCCCCTGTGCAACTGTACTTTATTATGTTGTGATATTAGAGGGATTTTAATACAAAGGGCATCTTTCAACTAATCTCCCAGATGGTAAATGTTGAAATGTACAGGTACAGAGAAACCAGATGGGGTCAAAATATTTAGAATAGTTCTTCTTAAGCAGATTTGAATAATCTGGACTAAACTCTGCCATCCTTCATGCAAGTCTTCATTTGTATGTTTGTAAAGTAACTTGTTCTAACTGAGGCAGATGTGACCTTTTTCTTCCTCTTGGCTCTGAACTACTATTTTATCTTTCAGCAGAGTCATATCTTGCCTGTCACGTTCTCTTTATGAATGTTCTTTATGACTTCCTTGAGTTTCCTGCTCTGTTTACTTCTGTCTCTATAATTCATTGGAATCTTTCAAACATTCTTTCAAACTTCTGGAAGCATCAGCACATTTTCACTCTTTTGTTCAGTGACAGTTTGTCTGCAGCTGAAATCAGATGATGTCTCTCATCGCTGGCAATATTTCCCTTACGTTAATCTCTGTTGTCACTATTTTTTTGCAGGTAGGTCACTGATAGGAGCAGTGTAATAAGCTGCCACCACTAGGCATTAGCTAACAACACTTAATGCAATAATGTTGATGTTGGAAAAAATATTCATTGCATGATGAGTCAGAGAAATCTAGAGGTTTTTCTAAGAGTGTAAATCATATCCCACATGCGTTGTAGTTTGTTTTGCTGTACGTAATTATAAACAGAATAATTATTTAATAACGTTAGGGTGGCTGTGGATTCTTTCTTTTTCTGTGTGATCTAAGATGGCACAAGTATTTTTCGTCCCTTTGTTGCCTAAGAGCGTTCTGGGAGTGGAGCTTCTGTGTATATTCAAATGTTGTGGATGGAGTGAGAGAGAAGCAAAAATATACTTTATTGATATAAAACAGTCAGTTAACAAAGTTCAATGGTAAATGCGACAGTGGTTTAACAAGATTTGATGGCAAAGTACGCTTGATTATTTACTGCATAGAGGACAGGGTGAGACAATACTGTCAGGGAGACCCTCCTGTTGAGTCATGAGGTTCAGAAAGGACCCCCTTGCTTTCTAAACTCCTTCTCAGAGAGGAGTCTAGGTGCGGCTGGATCCAATTCTAGTCCCAGACTTGGTCAACGGTTTATGTCTAAAGGATTATATATGTGCAATCAATCTTTTATATCACTTAGTTAAGATTTCAAAGTTTAGCATGCTATTAGTCACTTACCGAGGATGTGTTGGGGCAAGGAATCCCTCAACCTTGAGGAATAACCTTGAGAGGCATCCCTGCTCAAGGGGAGATCCTGGCATGCAGCCTGCTGCTGTGCAGGACAGCTCAAAGGGCTCTTGGGCTGCTCACTATTCAAGGAGTAAGATGATTGACTTACAGTCATATTTGCATACCGACTGCAGATGTTAGTTTCTTCCAAATTTGGCTTGAGTCAGACATTGACCAGCACTGTGGTTAGGTGGATGCATTGCCATAAATTAGTCCTTGGCTATGTGGTTTCATCCATCTCCCCTGAATCCACTGTGAGATGGATGTATCCATCATGACCGCCACCGGTGGTTATCACTTGGGCAGGGTTATGGGAAAAGGTCAGGTGGGGGGTTGGGGGCAGGGAGCACACCACCACATTAAGTTAGCAGAAAAATTTACCCTCTTCTCACTTACGTTATGCGTATTTGCAAAAGAAGCAAATACAAATTTATGGGAGTAGAATGGCTGCAGCAGTAACTTGGAGCTGTCTAAGGACAAATAAATTTAATTATGGCTTAGTTCCTCAGACCACTTTGTAACAAGACTTCTTAATTTTCACTGCTGAATCTATAGTTCAGCAGGGCATCTGCACTGCTTAGCCACATCTTACCAGTGTAGGTGGTACATATGGTGTAGATGGTACCTACATACTACTAAATGTAGTTGTAAAGGTGGAGTCTTTCAAAATCTTCTTTCTGTTGGTGTCCTGAGGAGCCTCACTGCTGATGTGCCTGAGCAGCAGTGTCCCAAACACACTCTGAAGCCTCAGTAGGAACCTCAGGTCACTCCATCCTCTGTCAGAAGTGCCCAAGTACTTTCATGGGCTCAATAAAAGCCTTAGGTCCCATGGAATCACCTTTCTTATTAGTTGTCTGTAGATTTTTTTCCCAGTCATCCAGTGCTTATTTTAATTGTGATAAATATTAAGTATAAAGGGGTGGGAAGCAGGCAGAAGTACCTTCCTGGCTCTGTGGGGTTCCTTAAAGANGTATATATTCAAATGATGTGGAGGGAGTGAGAGAGAAGCAAAAATATACTTTATTGATATAAAACATTCAGTTAACAAAGTTCAATGGTAAATGCGACAGTGGTTTAACAAGATTTGATGGCAAAGTACGCTTGATTATTTACTGCATAGAGGACAGGGTGAGACAATACTGTCAGGGAGACCCTCCTGTTGAGTCATGAGGTTCAGAAAGGACCCCCTTGCTTTCTAAACTCCTTCTCAGAGAGGAGTCTAGGTGCGGCTGGATCCA
>VYZW01039390.1:4934-15544 GCA_013401315.1 Balaeniceps rex | reverse complement strand
CTTTGTAACAAGACTTCTTAATTTTCACTGCTGAATCTATAGTTCAGCAGGGCATCTGCACTGCTTAGCCACATCTTACCAGTGTAGGTGGTACATATGGTGTAGATGGTACCTACATACTACTAAATGTAGTTGTAAAGGTGGAGTCTTTCAAAATCTTCTTTCTGTTGGTGTCCTGAGGAGCCTCACTGCTGATGTGCCTGAGCAGCAGTGTCCCAAACACACTCTGAAGCCTCAGTAGGAACCTCAGGTCACTCCATCCTCTGTCAGAAGTGCCCAAGTACTTTCATGGGCTCAATAAAAGCCTTAGGTCCCATGGAATCACCTTTCTTATTAGTTGTCTGTAGATTTTTTTCCCAGTCATCCAGTGCTTATTTTAATTGTGATAAATATTAAGTATAAAGGGGTGGGAAGCAGGCAGAAGTACCTTCCTGGCTCTGTGGGGTTCCTTAAAGAATAACTCCGAGAGGTGTGACTTGCCAGTGTTGAATGTTTTCTTCGCTTTCAGTCTTAGTTGTTATGATGCATTCAATGCCTCTATTCAATCTTCCAGGCAAAGAATGCAAAAAAAGGTATTGGATGACCTATATAATTTACAGTGAATGATACCTAAATCAGATACTAGAGTGAATAGACCCTGGTTTGTAGGCAGGATGTCACCTTTTTGGCAAATTCAATGTCTTGTTTGATAACACAACTCTGAAAGAAAAGCTGTAATTATAATGAAATAAAATAGGCATGAATAGCATAAAATACAAATGTAATAGGAATACGTAAAGCAGAAACACTTGACATTGTTTTTGTTCTTTAAATTCCTCCCAAAGATGTCATAACCTATCAGACTGTGGCCATTTGTCTGATTTGAAAATCTTTCCTTTCAATAAAAAGTGAAATGTTTCCATGGAGATCAGCCAGAGATAGCCAAATGACGAACTTCTTGGCTGTACTTTCAGTTTGGTTTCTATGGTTTCCAGACAAGGAGGGGGGAAAAGTGAAGTTGCTGAAGTTCTCTTTCCTTATTTTTCTGCATGTAAAAGGTTACTGTAAACTAAGTGATGGAGTTGAAATCAGTGTAGGCCCATGACAAGCAAAGGTGATCATTGTCATCTTGGTCCTTGAAAAACCTTGTATAGGTCATACTGTGCAGTTTTACATCTGCCCTCGTTCTAGGGGAAAGAAATCGCGACAAAGAGATAAGACTTTCTTAGTATTAAGAGTAAAGTTCTGCATAGTGAAAAATATGTTTATAATGACTAGACTTACCTTGACTGTGCACTACACAATGAGAAAATGGTAACAGGATTGACAGCGAACACTTCTTTTTAAAGGATACAGAAGCTGACAACAAAATACTGCATCTTGGAAAGACCTGAAGGCCTTCAGAAAAAGCAGTGCTGCAGGTCTTCCTAATAATACTGAAGTGTATGGAAAATTTTAGGTATTACAGTAGTCAGCAGGGCAATTCATGGATTTCTGTACAGGGTCAATAGAACTCCATAATGCAAAATAAAACTGTCATCTTGACATCTAAAATCTCATTTTTCCTCTCGCCCAGCACCGTAAAGTTGTTTTTCTCAAAAAGTGTCACATGGTTGTTTGGAACTGGTAAATACATTCTTTTCATGCTACTTCACTGAATGTTGCTCAGAGCACATTCCTTCTTCATAGATTCGAAATGTCACTATTTTCCTCTCCATACTGCTCCACTGCTTCTTCCTTCCCCAAGAAAAGTGGGGGTTTAATAATTCTTTTTTTTTTGTAAATACATCGGATACAAACTTATTTCCACTTCTCAGTTTTTTTCAGGGCTAATTCCATTCTCTCCTATTATCTCTGGCATGTTTCTGAGAAGCCAACTTCTATCTCTTGTCACTGATTGCATCCTTACAAAAAGTCTGGCTTCCTTGCAGAGACAAATTTATGGTATTGTAGAAAGAGTCTTAACTCAGAATAGAGTAAACAAGATGTGATGGTACTGCTATGTGAAACGAGCTGAAGTGAAGATCAAGTGAAGCTTGATGACCTGTGAAGCCTCCTATATCTGCCCTGTATGTATGACTCTGCACAGTTAATTGCTCAAGCTGTCTCCAAGCAAGAAACTGATGGAAAACGAAGCTACATATATCACACAACTCGCTGTGATGCATAAAACCTTTCTTTTTTTTTTTTTTAAAAAAAAAAAAGGTAATACCTAGTTTAACAATCTAAGCTATGCACTTTCCATTGAAATGTGTTGTTAAAGAATTGAAGAAGCTGGCAATGGTCAAATTTCTTCTTGATTTTAAATTAAAAAAAAAAAAGCCTTGATATCAAACATAGGACACAAGAAAGTTAATACGTAATGAAAATAAGACCACATAATATTAATACTTAGACATAAAACCTCTTCTTTCCAAGAGCCTTTGAAAAGTATTTGAAATCTCTGCAGAAAACAGATGGTTGGTGCTAGCAGAATAATAGAGAAAGAGTGCAGGAGGTGTCTCCAGCCTGACTTACAGTAACTGAGTTGGGGGAGGGCTACCATACCTTAAACATGTGTGGGGCAATGGAAGGTGACAGGTACTGCTGCTTACAAGCCAATTGATTCCTGGGAGCAGTGCTCGCTCTTCTGCCGGCGAAATGAGATGAAGAGATGGGAATAAGCCTTGTATAAACTGCACAGGGCCATCCCTTCCACTTATGGCAGTCTCTCCTTAAATTGTCCTGTGTATTGCTATGAGAGTGCACACAGCAGCAAGAAGGTAAAAGAAGCATTGGGAATCTGGTGTGACTCTGCTCTCAAACACCCTTAGGTGAGATGCAGTTTGCAGAAGCATTACCAGGGGAATCATATTGAAATTGGTCTGTGTGGGTATGAGATCTGATTAATACAAGAATTTAAAATATTAATTCATCCTTTACTTCAAGATCACTGTATGAATGGAATCTTTTAAGTAATTAAATTTAATATTTACCTTGATTAAGTAATAATGAAAGTAGTTCACTGATGCCCACATGTAAATTATGAAAAAACAGAGTTTTCACCTATGTAATGATTTTTAGTTGTGTGCGGTACACTAGAACAGAACTTGTTAGTGGCTTGCAGAACGGTGTCTTAACTTGTGTAGAAAAGACTCTCCATGATGGAAAATATTTCCTGGAGGGTATAGAGTCCGGTGTTTAGTGGATTAGCTTTCAGAAAAGACTTTGTGCATTGTTTTCATCATTGCCATTACTCTGCTTTTCTTTAGTTATATTGGCTGTTAAACTAGGGTAACAGTCTGTTGTTCTTTTGTTCTTCAAACCAGTGTTAGTTGAGATACAGCCCATGTGCCAGATGTGCTTCATTACAAAATTCCTCCCCTCCACAACATGTTCCTGTTGCCCTCGTCTGGCTGCACCTCAGGACTGTCTCTCACCCTTGCACCTGGGGAAGGGTCACGGAGCCAAAATGCTGGGGTGTCAGTCAGAAGCTTCTCGCATCTCCTCTGCTGTGACCAGTCACACGCCCATTATGTGAAAAGCACTGCCTCTTTTTAACATGTGCCAGATGTGCGTCCCGTGATATCCATGACCTGCATGGAGACATGCAGCAGCTAGCTGTTCTGCCTGCTCCCCCATGCTGCAGTCCCATGACTGATGCTGCCACACAGCTAGGGTGTGACTGTACTTTGTCTGGGTAGTGGATGTACAAATAATCGTGACAGGAGAGGGGGATGAAGCTTCCAGTGCAGCAGAAATAGATCTATGGCCACCCTCTGGCTGAACATGTAGGTGTCACTTCCCTCCTCTGCACATTTTTTGATAAGTTGAAATAAAATTGCATACCATAAATTAACTTCAAAAATCCATATCTCCTCAGCCATACCTTTCTGCAGTGATCTCTCTTGCTTAGAAAAGGAGAATAAGTTAACAAGCATGAGGTTTTTTACCTCCGCTTGGAGCCCTGGGCGCTCTCTCTGTTATCGGAACTTTGCAGGGAAAATGTTGGTTTTCACCCTTCTGGGGAAATCTTTTCCGCCTAAGCTCATGACTCTGCTCTGCCTCTTTTTAACTTGGCAGAAAGTGCTCCCCCACCTTAAGCTTCACTAAACATGCTCTGAGACACCCGCAAAAATACTTTGTTGAGTTTGGGTCTACCAATATTAAAGACAAGGAAAGACTCCTGTGGTAAGTCTGAATGTTTGGCTTTTGGGTAAAAGACTGGAAACAAAAAGGCAAGTAAAACAAGCCTGATGTCATCTAGCTTAAATTTAAAGACAAGGTGATGTAACTACATGATTTTGCTTAAAATCTTCAAAGGATTTGAGAAAGATATTGTGGTAAGTGAAGTCGGAAGAGCCCATAAAGCTGGTGGATAAAAAAAGCCACAGTCTGCTGTGAAGAGGAAAGGTAGGTTTTCTCCAAAGAGAGTTTGTCTTTCTGTGTTTCCAGCAACAGAACTTTCTGAGGGAAGGGGGGGAGAAGGGAGGGGAGAAGGGGAAAGAAAAAAGTTCTTAAACCTGTTAGGAGAGCTGGGTGATGTGCTGAGGCACTCCTAGCCTGTCCAGTACATGTATTCCCTGACCTTCACCACAAAATGTTAGATCCCTCCACAAATCTAGCCATCTGTCTCCAGCTCAACTTATCATACCACTTAACATGGATAGTACGATGCTGTTGGTAAGAAGCCAGAATTGAATGTAGTTTTAACTGCCACTGGCACGCATAGCCCTTTCTGCTTAGACATGCAGGAGACTGAGAGAACTTTATTGGGTACGCAGATACTCCCAGGTTCATGGCACTATCCCCGTTGTTGCTGACATTAGGGCTGATTTCAGACATTCAGAAGTGATGCTGTAGACTTTGCATTTGAACTCTTAGTCAATATCTGTGTAAGAAACTGCTTATTGCTCCAGAACTTGACAGACCTTAAGCTGAAGTAATAGGTCTGCTACTGAAAAGAATAACAAAACATTAACTCTTTTTCAAAATTACTTTTTTACGAATGAAGATGAAAGGTCTTGAGGTCAGTGTTCTGAATCCTTTAAATATTAAAATTTAACAATGAAAGTCAAGATTCTTAAAGATTTTGTCTGAATCCTTCAAAGAAGGTATAGTTTCCTTTTTTACTGGATATTATCTGCTCAGGAAATTATGTTGAAATATCTTTTGTGTGACAAATTATTAATGGCCTGCCTAAATAGTTTTGTAGCTTAAGTATTTATATGTACAAGCAGATATATCTAAATATCACAATAAAAATTGTTTCCTAAGAAATCCTAATACAGTGCCTCCTTTTGTGTGGCAGTAGCAGGGCTCAGGCATATTCATTCCCATTTTGCACATCCTTCAGGGATCACCAGTTCGCTTGCCCAGTTTTGATAACCTGTCCAACCCAGTGAATTTACAACAAGCAGGACTGGAAAGAGATGCTTTGATATGAAGATTTTTCACCCTAAGGGAAAAATAGAAAGAAAAAAGAAATGATGCACAAGATAGGTGTGTGTGTGAGGAAAGGTTATTTGGGAGTAAAGAGATACTCTGAGAACAGAAAAAGTACTATTCTTAGTAGAGGAACTGGTAGAACAGGGAGTTGGAAGCTTACTCCAGAAAGAGAGTCAAATCGAGTGCAAGAAGGAAGAATGCAGTAGTTTTGAGAGACTCCTGAAGGACTCATCTTTGCTAGGGAAAAAAAAAAAGTTATTTTTAATACACATCCAAATTTTCATGTAATGTAAATTGCATCTTGCTTCTAAACACACAAACTGGTCAAATTGTGTAGCAGTCTGTTATCAAAGTCTCACTGCCCATGAGTTACAATCTGTTTCGGTGCAGATGGCATCCTGACCTGGTTTAGCTATCACTTTCACTGATTGTTATGCTTCATTTTCAGATTTTAACCCACACCAGTTAAGATACAAGTAAACGCAAGTGGAAAATGTATTTTAATTCCTGTCGTTGACACATTCTCAATGTACTGCAAACATGTCGGGGCACTTTACTAAAGGGTCATCTCCACACTTTTGCGCTGCTGCGGAGTATAGCGAGCCGTTGCTGAAAGAGCTACAGCGCACGGTTGTTAACATGTAGCATCTAAACTCTCTTGGAAAGCTTGCCTTGTGTTCCTGCCTTCCCTCTCCGACGCTCAGGAGAGAAGGAGCTTCTTGCTGCCATCTATTGATAAAGCGGTGGAAGGGCCCGCCCGAGTCAGACCGCTCTGGCTGCTGCGCCTGTGCACATGCCTTAGCCAGTCTTGTTAATACTATTTTTCAAGCTCTGTTTATAGAGATAATGAGGTGGTGTTATCCTCACTGACTGAATAAGCAACACTTGAATTTGATGCAGGGCGAGCGAGGCTTCTGCATAACCAAATCTCAGCCACGGGCTTCTGGGTGTGGGAGTTCAGATGCCGCAGAGACGTGGAGAGAAGGGAGAAAGGGCGCTGGGCCTTTTGCCAGAATGAAATTCATAGTAAATTGCAATAAAATTTAAAAGAGCTGACAGAGATTGTAATGCTTGTAAAGCAACGATTATTAGATAGTTTGAGAGCATGAAAACCCCTTTCCAGGGCTATATTAAAGTTAGAGGACCGAGAAGGCTCATCTAGAGAAAATTAACAGGACAGTGCGTAGGAGCAGTGACACAGCCAGGCGCAAGGCGATGTAACAGGCACCTCTTCATGACAGCACATCCCCCTGGGAGTTAAGGGGGGATGTGTAGGGTTGTGCTGGGGTCTGTAGCTTCATTGACCATGGATAGTGCACAGGGCGTCTCTGCAAAGTGGGAGGGAATCATGGGACCAGACGTCTTTAATATTGGATATTCACATCAGTAGATGGGGAAACTGAGTCAAAAGACTCAGAATGCTTAAGTTGTAGAAGTGTGTGCTTCATTTTTTGTGCAAACACCTCTGTGATTTATTGGTGTTTAATTCCCTGAATCGATGTCAAATTTATTTTTCTTTTCCATATAGTTTTTGTTTCATACAATGACTTTCATACACAGGAAGATACTAACTGCAGGAGGCTTTTGACATTTTTCCTTACATTTCAGGGAGTGGCTACAAGCTGTTGTCTCCTATGTGTAGAAGGAATCAATAGGTATTTGATCCTTACTATCTTTGCTTGCAAACATCCATTAAGGGTTAAAGTGCCACCAAACTAAATTCAAAGATGTTATACAAACAGTGTATGTGAATTTCTTGCTATTAAACTAATATACGTGTGAAAATGCTAGAATTAGAAAGATAATATGGAATTGCTGACAGTAAAAATTCTAGCTTTAAAAAAAAATCTAAAACGGACACACTGAGTACTTGAGCCAAGTGCAGTTTTCTCTCTTACAGAGCTTTTTAATTTTATGTTATTAAAGATAATTAAAAGATCCTCATCAACTGCAGCCTACATCTGGAAAAGGAGAATACTAATGCCATTTTAATTCTTGCACAGGTCATTGGGGTAGAGCAATACTGGATATTGTGCAGATCATCTTCATGTTGTGTTTATTATCAATAGAGAATGCATGTATGAAAAAAGGTCTCTCTCAAAAATAAGCCAGGATTTATTTCTAGTAAGATATAGTTAATAAGAGAAGAGTAAGAGTATTGGTGTCTGCGTATTAGGATCATATTATTCATCAAAGTCTGTGATCTTCCCTGCAGGAGACCCATAACTGTTCCATTGTACCAAGCTAGCTACTGAAGAGTACACTTGGCCAAAACATAGGTGCTGCTTCTCACGATGAGTAACCTAGTCTGTGTGTCTGATCTCACAGAGCCCCAGCATCAGAAATGCTGGCCACCAGCACAAGCACAACCTTTGAATTGGCTGTGCTTCTCTCATCAAAACATGTGAGTGTTCTTTGGTGAATTTGGAAAGACACAGTTTTGACCAGGTGACTAGATGGCCAGGCCTTGTGGCTGCTTCAGCAGATGCATCAGGTGGTCATTTGCTGGTTGTCCTCACACTTACATACTTCACCCGCAAACTCATGCCGCTGGTGACTTGGCCCACTCTTCTGCACCAAACGTTATGTAGGCACGGTGTGTCCTACTTACCAGATAACACCTAGGCTGCATCTGACCAGGTAAAATGAGCAACGTGCTGCTGAGGTATGTCCTTTCTTGCTGGCATTCTGAGCCTAGCAGTAGTAAATTGCTCTTGATGGTCTGCCTCTCGCTGTCCATTCACAGTGTCACCCCTACCATTTGCCTCGCCAATTTTCATAGCTTCTCGTTCAAGCGAGTCAATCCACAAAACATTTCATTTGATTCAAATCAGGGAGAGCAAGTAGCTGCTATACAATAATTAAGAGACATCAAATTTTTAAGATTGCTTTTTCATCAGTATTTTCACTTAGACTCTGCTAAACTCCTTCCTGAAGATAAACACTTCTTGGAAAGTAGGGAGAAAGAATGAAAGAGGGGAAAAAGAGTATGTGTTTTTTAAAAATGTGGTCTAGGGGATGTCAGTGACAACTTGAAGGGTTGGAAACCATGTTGGGGAGTACAACAGAATGGGAAGGTTGTGCTGAGAGAACTGAGGCCAAGGGAGAGGTTTTGTAAAATAAATATCATAGGAAGAATGTCAAATTGGTTTTTGTGGTACATCTTTCACTGACAATCTATACATGAGCTTGAGAACCAATGTCAAGACTATCATGTTTGATGCTAGCACTGTATGTTCTTGCTAATAGCTATATCCCCTTTGTATTCGGTGTTGATAGGATTACTGAAAGAACACTACGTTCAGTTCTAAAGTCCATAGTTTACCAAAAAAAAAAGTATTGGTGAAAGCTGAGAGAAGAAACAGTGTGAGAGAATGACTAGAAAATAGGCCTTTAATGAGTTCCTGAAGAATCTCAGTCTATTTAGCTTATCAAAGAGAAATTTAAAGGCTGAAAAGTCTATTTATAACAATGAGAACAAATTTTGATAAAAGATGTTCAGTATCTGACTTGTGAAAGAAGAAATATTTGAACTGGAAATAAGTGAAGATTCTTACTAAAAAGTGACTATCCATTGCAACGCAATGACTTGTCAGAGTGGAACAGATTCCTCAGCTCTGGAAGGTCTCTAGTGCTGTTTGGACACTTTTCTAATTAGTGTGTGTGTGTTTTGTGTTTGTTTGGTTGGCTTTTCTTTTTTTACTATTAACATTACTTATCAGTTAGCATTTTAATGTTAGTCCTAAATGTTAAACAAATCTCAATTAGATGGATACTTGCTGTTTCAAGATATCAGTGCTAGAAAACAAAATCTTTCTTTATCAGCGCACAGGATCAAAAAGCAAGGCAGTACTGCCCTCCTGTTGCGTGTTCTTTGTGGATTTGCAGAAACTTCTGATGGCTTTCAGTCTTCTTCATTTAAAATTTTTTGGACTAGGCACTGTATTGCTTGACCATACAAGCATCATAGATTCACCGCACTGGAATCTGAGAACTACAGTACTAGAAATTTTACCTAAAAACCAGCTGGAGGTGTGTTAGATCAGAGAACTACTATTTGACACTCTGTGTGTGTGTGTGTGTGTGTTCAGGTTTTTCATTTGATCCTCATTTTTAGATTTATAACCGTTTCTAGAATGGTTATAATGGAACTCCTACCAAATGTTCCATACATGGTATGATTCATAGTACCACTTTGTGTATACATCCTTGTGTTGTTAAAAACTCCCCTTGTTTGAAAAAGTACAGGATGTGAAGCAATACAAAATTTACAAAACTTCCTTCCAGAATCATTTGTATTCCTTTAGATTGAGTACACCTTGGGTTCAGAGCTAAGAGGGTGGGTTCCTTTTTGCTTCCATTAATAGAAAACAGATTACATATTAATTTCCTTAACTAGTTTAAATATTTCGTGTCGCTAAGAAAGAAATTAAAATATAACCACATGAGCAACTGCTCAAGTGTTATGGCAATGAAATTCACTGGAAAGTTCCTCACAACAGAATGTAAAGGCAAAATCAGGATCAAAATAATGGGAATTTTATGAACAAAATAACCACTTTTGGTATCAATATATGAAGTCTGCTGATTGTATACTTCCAGAACATAACACGTTTTCTGTTTACTATTGACTCCTTGATTACTGTTTATCACCTATACAGAATATGAAAGACAGAATAAATATTGTCACTTATGATAAACTAAAGGTAAAAGTTTAGCTCAGGAAAACACAATGTCCTTATTTAAGCAGAAAAGTCTGATTTATTTTTTTCCTCACAGTTTTTGCTTACTCTGTGTGTATCTGTGTGACTCTTACAGCAAATCAAAATGTGTAAGATTAAGAGGGTGATATGTCTCAGAGAGGCTACTTGAATTATTTTAAGATTATTAAGCAGCTGTTCACAGTCCATAGGTACTGGTGAAGCTATTCATGTGTATGGTTGTAAAATGATGTTCATCATAAAAATGGATAAGCTTTCGGCTTTCTGGTTTCATTGCTTATGGCTAGCTTAAAATTGACTTAAAAGGCTCTGAAATATTTCCTGAATTATTATTATGTCAAAGTGACATAATAATTTAACAGAACTATTAATGCTACTTATGAATCAAGTGACTTGCCCACTGGATTTCATCGTTCACAAAATTCACACTTCCTCTTTTTTTTTTTTTTTTAAAATGTTCTCTAAGTTTCTTTCTTTTTATCT
>VYZW01039389.1:22020-38866 GCA_013401315.1 Balaeniceps rex | reverse complement strand
CCCCCATGTGCAATGGGGAGGGCTGTGTACATGGCGGGGGCTGTGCAATGGGGGGACACGTGTGGGCATCCAGGCAGTGCAATGGGGGAGCTGTGTGGGGGAGGCACTGCATTGGGGGGGACCTCATGTGAGCAGGGGGCAGTGTTAGGGGGTCATGTGTGTGCAGGGGGGCAGTGCAGCTGGGGGGGCTATGCCTGTGCATTGGGGCACTGCACTGGGGGGGCTGTACACATGCAATGGGGCAGTGCAATGGGGTGGGGGCTGTATGCATGCAGGGGGGGTCTAGTGCAGGGGCAGGAGGCCTGTGCATTGGGGCCAGCCCTCTCTCCCACCAACCCCCATGACCCCAATCACCTTGGGGCCCCAAGCCCTGTCCCCTGTGTCCCTGCCGGTGCCGAGGCCAGCCCCCCCACCCTGGCTGGGCTCCATGCTGGAGGAAACGGCCACTGGGCCAGGATCGGGTGAGGAGCGGCCGCGGGTGCCACGGTCCTTCCTGCAGAGCCACGAATGCAAATCCTGCACAAACACAGCCTCTCCTACAGCTCTGCCCTGCCATGGGGCACCCCGGGGGAAAAGGGGCAAGAAATTCCCGGGAATGGGGAGATGGCGACCCCTGAGCTGAGATTTTGGTACCAGTCACTGACCAGTATCCACTGGTTTGGGTACCTGCAGGTGATGAAAGCATTGCCAGGACAGCCGCACAGACCCTTGCTGCTGGGCACTGACTTATACAACAATTTTAGATTTTTCCTCTATTTTTTCGCCCGTCGCCTTTTTAGCTGAAATACCTGCAGGGCTGACTAGCAGCAGCTGCAACCTGGACATGTGCAAACACTCCCAGCCCCTCCACTCCCCTGGGAAACCAGAATAAGGCAAGTGAACCCCTGGTTCACTTGGTCCCTCTGGGGGGGCTGCAGGAGCCGAGAGCCCAGAACACATCCAGGGTGAACCCTGGCGGCGTTGGGACAGGGGATCCCATACCCGCAGCACCAGCCTTGCCTGGAAAAACTCTGCAAAAAAAAGGAGGAAATCTGTTAAAAAGGAAGCTAAAGAAGGCTGAAGAGGTCACAGACTTGGGAGCCACCAGGAAAACATATGTAGAGGTCAGAAATACACCCCCTGGATGCAAAGCCTGGAGCAGGCAGGGAGCAGGGTTTAGGATATACAGGAGGGCTGACGCTGCGGAAGGACCCCATGGAAGCGAGGAGCTGGAGCAGCAGCAGAAATTGTGAGACTGAAGTGAGAATGGGAAACGGTGCTGGGGTGGGGATACAGAAACCCCCAAGCAGTCCCATGGGCCCTGACCTCAGAGCTGGCCCTTCCTGCATCCCCAAAAAGGGAAGAATAAAAGAATATAATAAAATAATCCTATCCATGGTGGGCAGCAGCTTCCTTGGTGTGGGGCTGCCCAAGCAGACGGGGGGCCGGCAGCCCCTGGCAGGCGTTGTGCACAGGATCCGGCCCCGCGGGGTCGTTTGCAGACCCAGAAGTCCTTTTTCCGAGCATCGAGCTGCCCTTTTTGCAGTGGCACTGACCGCCCCCGACTCCACAGCCACGTTAGCAATAGCTCGGGCTGTTGGGTGGGTTTTTTTCCTTTTAGATCACCCACCTTGTGCTGATCTGCCCTGAATTTCTGCTGCTGCTCCAGCTCCTCGCTTCCATGGGGTCCTTCCGCAGCGTCAGCCCTCCTGTATGTCCTAAACCTGGCGCATCAGCAAGAAGCATGAATGGCAGCAAGCTCAGTGTAAAACCAGCAGCAGATCAGCAACTTCCTGGGCAGGATATGGCCCTGGGGCCGTCGAGCCGGACCCTGTGCTCTTCCCAATCTCACTCTTAGCAAAAATTTCCAACCTTTGTAAGCAGCCCTGCTTTAACACATCCTAAATAACCCAAACAGTTTATCTGTGGGCCGGGGAACATCCCTTATAGGGACGCCACATCCTGCTTGGGTTATCGTGGCCCTTCTAAACAGTTTATGAATAGACCAAGGTAAATGAGGGCGATCGCTCTTTTTGAAGGAAAGCAAGGATTTTTATCTAATGTATTTTTTTAAAGCCATTCAAGGAATGCCGATCCAGATGACTGCTCTTAAAATCCAGTTTAAATCCACTGCTACTTTCTCCTCCAGCTGCGCTCCATCCCCACCTCACTAAAGCAATAAAAAAAAAGGAAAAAACAAAGACAAATGGGCTTGGCAGCTTCACCCTCTCACGTGCTGGCCTCGGCGGCGTCGCAGGGCCGCCGGGAAGGTCGCGGTCGTGCCGCGAGGCACCGGCTGGGCTCAGTGCCAGGGCGGCAAGCAGGGTGGGTGCTGGGGCCAGCGATGGGAGAGAGCAGGGACCAGCAGCATGTGTTGCTGCGCCCAGGAGGCTTCGGGGTCACACTGCTTTTTACATTGGAAAAAAAGTGGAAAATTGGGGGAAAAAAATGGAAAATTTGGAAAAGATGGAGAGCGGTGAGTGCCCACAGCCGCTCCTCCTGCAGCGGGTGGGACAGTCACCTACACAGCATCCTTCCATCAGTGTCCCCCTGATGCCATAAATATTGACTCATTTCACAAGGGCTGATCAGAGAAAATCATGGTAACACTTCCCCGTAAACGAGCGTTCACAGAAGGGATTTATAGTGTGCAATGAGGGCATCTGTAGAACACCCCAGAGGAACTGAAGCCATTTCCAAGCATCTAAGGAGTAAAGAAGTGGGATTTTACATGCATTTTCAAGCTATATATTTTTTTCTTTCCTCTAAAAGTGGAAGTGATTTGCAAAGGCGAGGGACCTGGGACAGGGCTTCGCCTCAGCCAGCAGATGCAGCTCCAGCCTGAAGCAATGTGGCTGCATGGCAAACGGCGCAGGGAAGATCCCAAAGCACTGTTTTTCTCCAGCTTCCTCGGTTCAGGCTGAAAAATTGCATTTCCAGCTTGTTTCAATTCAGTTTAAGACTTTTACATTCCATAAAAGCTGAAGCACTCATTAAACCAGAGCTTTTCCTATTCTCACACTTTGAAATGACCACACTACAACTCAGCCAGTTGCTCTGGCTCAGCCATGCCAGGACCTCCCACGGGGAGAGAAGCGGCTCCAGGTCCCCTCGGCGGTGGCAGCACTCACCTCCTGGCTCAGGACGGACACGCTCATCACACCCCACAGGCCCATCCCATGGAGGGAGCATTGGGGCGGCTGGGAAGGATCAGGGCAGGAAAGATGCTCATCCCGTGCCCTTCCCTACGCTGACCTCCACGGCACTGCCACGGCTGCAGGCACGGCGGGGAGGGCTGGACGCACCCCTGGTCACATCGCAGGGAGGCTGGGAGCGCTGATGGGGATGGGGTACGGCTGGGGCACGCTCGCCGCGCCGCAGCACCCTGCCTTGGGGGGTGAGGAAGCACCACAGGATGAGTATGTCCACCTGCACACGTACATAAATAAATAAACTTTTTTGCATCCATAAGCAAAGCCTAACCAGCTGGGTCCTGGAGTAACTCACAGACACATTCCTTGCCCCAGCAGCCGGCCCTGCCTCCTTCGGTGGCCAGGGACAGCCCCAACTGCCAGCAGCCCTGCTGCAGAGCTGCAAAGATGGTGGTTTCTTTGATCTCAAAAGATCAAAAAGAAATGTTTCCCCGCCCTGTCACAGCCGCAACACGCCCAGACGTTCGACAGTCAAGCCACAAAGTGCAGAGCGGGACGTGCCATGGCACACCCTGGGCAGCTCTGGCTCCCAGAGCCAGCAGACACCGACCCTGCCACCCCACATCTACCTACCTTTCCAGATGCTTCCATGTGCTCAGTTTTCTTTCCTGAAAAAATAAAACAAAATAAAACAAGAGAAGCTGTGAAACGCAGCCCTGGGGCTCTGCACCTGCAGCACATATAAGAAAGAGGTATCCTCTAGGAATGTCCACACAACCTGCCCACATCTTACTCCCTCTCGCCGTCCCAGAGCATGCGGGTTTTGGATGGAGCCTCAGGCACTTGTGTACTGCTTTGATTTATTCAGCGATGGGTGAGCATCTAAGCAAGAGCTGAACAAGGGCATGAGGAGCTGAGCAGCCTTTGAGGGAACGTGGAGAAGTCCCCAGGAGATGTTTGCTGCAAGGGAGTTCCCTGTACCCGAAACTGGTGAGGGAAAACCCACCAGGACCTGCTGGAGGAGCACCAAGCAGGCAGCAGAGACCTGCCTGGGGTTAAACCAGCTTGGTTCGACAAGATTTTGTGTCTTGTGTCCTCAACATGTGGGTCCTAGGTGTCGCTCCCAGGGATGTCCCCAGCCACATTCCATGCTGGGCACAGCAGTGACGAGGCCAGTGCCATGTCCTGGCCACCCCGCCCAACCTCAGATGACAGCAGATCCAGCCGGGTGTCCTACCAGGGTCTGGTGGGGCTCCTCATGCGTTTAGGCAGGGATTTTCCTCCCCAGTTGCTGTGATTTGGGATTAGCTGCTGTTCATCTTTCTTGGCTTTACCTGGAGTAATATCCTACATGTTCACAGACTGGTGTTTATTTAGTTATTTAACAGAGCTCCTACAGCACAAGGAACATTTTAACCTTCACAATAGAACACACCAACCAGCTCCTAGTGCCACAAGACCATGAGCCTGGAGTAAAGTGCCACAGGGAAACAAGACCACGTGCTCTCACCCACAGAGGAAAAGCCGTGAACATGCACAAGGGGGAGATAAGGGCTGAACCCCACTGCCTGCGGCTGCATGAAGAAAGCCCACAGTGTGGGACTTCTGGACTTTAAGCACTGAAAAACAAGGTTAAATGATAAATACAGGTTGTTTTCTATGTTCCACAAGTCTCGCACGCACCTGGATGCACAGCAGTGTAGCCAGGGTTACAGGCTGCTCCCTCCGGTGTTTTAAGTGTGGCCCTTTGGTATCTCAATTCCAGCTGCCGCAGTGCCCACAGGCTGGGGTAGAAGATTCAGCAGAGTTGGGGAAAGACTCCTTGGCCTCTGGAAACTCATTCTTTGCTTCACAGAAAGCAAATTTTTAGTAAAAGCCAGATTTCCCCAGCATATTCCTCCTGATGAGGAAAACCCATCCGGAAAGCAGGACTGAGGAACCCTGAATGCTATTAAGTCAAGACTGAACGCAATTCCGAACCCCATTGCCTGATCTTGTACCCAGGTTGGCGGCATTATGTTTAACCAGCAGAGCTCAGGGATTATCCCATCCAACTGCCTCGTTGATCTCAGTGGTGCCAGTAACTCTGAAGCACACCAAGATGATGCACCCTCGACAGCACCATCCGTGGTGTTGGGAGACGTGTATTCATGCCATAATAAAGCAACCCTACTAGTGCCTGGGTAATCCACTTACTTATCCTCCAGGACTAAACAGCTTGCCCTGAAGCACTGCTGCATCTCATCCATCTAAAGCATTCTTCATCCCACAATAAAATTATTCCACACAATTTAAGAGCCCTAAACAAGGGTAAGCAGACCCTGCAGTCTTCCTCCCACATAAGCCAAAGGAGACAGCATGAACACTTGCTTTTTTGTAGGGTCTCACTCATCACAGCCAGCTGCAAGACGCTGCTTTAGCCACACAAAGAGACCCAGACAGCAACTGGAGCCAATAGCCCCCCTCCCAAACCCTCCCGGGGCTACAGATGGAGACCCAATGAAAGGGAGACGGTGCCTGGCAGACTGGGGAGTTTCCTGCCTGCCCTTTCAGCGTGGGAAGGCTGATGCCAAGAGCGCTCTGCCAAGAGGAAAGAAAAGAGTCGGTACCATCTGAAAAAAGGAGACTGCTGTTTTTATTAACCAGTGAAGTGGGCCCAGACACTCACGTATGGGAGGAAGAGCAATGTGGGGAGCAGGCCCAGTCCCAGAAGTTGTGGGGTGCACAGCCCAGGCTGCTACTGAGCTGTCTCCATGTGGAAAAGGACACCCTTTTGGGGAAGAGGGCACAGAAAACCCCCAGAGCAAATAACCAGCAGGATGCAGAGAGCTGGGTGGCACTCAGGAGCTGAGCACAGGCACAGAGAAATGACACAGAGGGGAAAGCAGGGACGCTCGCAGTCTAGTTGCAGTTCTTGGGCAGGCGATAGACACCTCCAGAGTAGATGAGTTGCTGGTCCCGGACCTTTTTCTGGAGAAAACCCTGCAGCTCTTGTGTATCGATTTCTGTCACCACTGGGCCTGTCATCACAAACATCTTCAGCATGCTGTGAATCCTCTCCAAGGACAGGCTCTCGAGGTTGGTCAGCATAGCCTGGATGTATGTCCAGAATAGCTGCAGAGGGGGACATGCAAGCGACAGTAAACCACACCGACATCCATACTGTGAAGAAAAGGGGTGCTTTAGCACCCCATATCCCAAAAGCAGAGCAGGGCTGCGGCTGGTGGTAAGTTCTGCTCTCAGCCATGAGCATGTAGTCTTTAAACAGGAAATATCCAAGAACAGCATCAGGTGTTGGGACACACAGCTAGAAAGCAGGATTTGACGTGCAGTACGTGCGTGACCCTCAGTGGATAAACACCAGTATGACAACTGCGCGCTGCGCAGTGGCACAACACACACTCAACATGACACACAGGTAGGAAAAGCACTGGAAGCATCCAGAAACCACAACACAGAGAAGGCAAAGGTCCAGCTGCTAGTGCTGGATAAGCCTTTTTGGCAGTCTAAGTGCCAAAAAGCACTGCTTGAGTGAATTCAAGTGTTATGACTATTTTCAAATATGAAATCATGCCTCAGACTTTTTCTTTTTTTCAGCTGAAAGAAACACATTTAGATATGTTCAAATGGTTGCCTGGCTCAGCAGTCATGCACTTTTCTGGAGGGAAGGCTGCAATCCAGCACCTGCACCAGTGAGCACCGATCAAGAGATATCCACTTCAAAAAACCCTCATGCTGGACTTTGCCACTTGCAGTGGAAAATGCAAATCCAAAGTGCAAATTGAATCTATCATCTTAATCAGATTCCCCAAAGCCAAAAGCATGGGATATTTGCATCGTCCTGCCGGCTTCGCAAGCAGCCGAGACACACGGATGGGTACCTGCAGCTCTTCCTCTTTCTGGTCAGCCTGCGACGCCATGGCAGAGTCCCCCTCCTCGTCGCTGTCTATCAGAACAACCTTCTCCACCTGGTCCTTCTGCTCCTCCTCAATCACGGTGAAGGTACCTTGGGGCTCTTCACGCAGGACACCCTGCTGCAGCCACAATGTCATCTTACGCTTCAGCGATGTCACAGGCACCTTGAGCACTTCACTCAGCTCTGTCAGCGTCCATGTACCTGCAGAGACCACAAATATCAGAAAAGCACAGGACACCTGCCCACCTCCACAGCCAGGAGCAAGCAGCTGTGTGCAGCAACTGCCTGAAAGCAGACTGGGTGCTAAGCTGTGGCCCTGCTGGGTGCTGTCTCTGAGGAGAGCTGGAGACCTGGCTCAGCCCTGTGGTAGATTCAAGCCCATGAACCAGGTCTTGGTCCTGCTGCCAGAACTCTCAGAGCCTACAGC
The DNA here is from genome assembly GCA_013401315.1 of Balaeniceps rex. NCBI lineage: Eukaryota > Metazoa > Chordata > Aves > Pelecaniformes > Balaenicipitidae > Balaeniceps > Balaeniceps rex. The sequence goes on along the minus strand of VYZW01039389.1, from coordinate 31,392 downwards.
CACCCAAGCAACGTGGCCTTCCCACCCACCCATGGGAAGCTCACAGACACAGGTGGTAATGCTGAGTCTGCCACGGCACTCACTCTTGGTCTGGAAGTGCAGGATGATGGCAGCATGCACAGGAGAGACAGACAGGGAGAGGGTGCGATCTGCCAGCTCCACGTCCAAGCTCACCAGGCCCAGGTGGTACTTCCAATTCAGGGTCCTCATGGCCTGGAAAAGGGAGAAGCAGCCACTCACAGCGGATCTTCTAACAGGACCCACCAAGTGCTGTGTTATTGCAAACACCCCTCTATCACCAGGGCCAGCTGCACTCCATACACCTCTGCCAGATACACAAGCTGCTCCCCTCCTCATGAGTCGCCCAGCACTGCCACCACCCAACCGTTCCCTACCACCTCATGGGAAACATCCTCCTTGGCACAAGTTGTTGTCCAGCCCTTGTCCAAGACCAGTGCCCCTCTCCTGACTGAAAGCCAGTCACTCAGCTCTCTGGTAGGGTAAGCACAGGTTGAGGAAACACTGGAATACCAACTGGCCCACTCAGGACAAACTCCTACCAGAAAATAAATACTCATCTGGGGCAGGAATTCCTCGGAAGAGAAGCTGTCTCTTTGGATACTGATGTGAAAAGAGGACTGCTTGTTTTGAAAGTTGAGGATGCTCAAGGAGGCTGCTTCCTCCTTGCATCCCCTCCTGCATCCCTTCCTAACTAATTTTTTGCAGGCATAGAAATCAGCTGGCATCCATATCTGGCACGTAGCTACAGCAGCAGAAGAGACGGGATTTAGAGCTATGAACTTCCCAGCCTCATGGCATGTATCATCTGGTGCATAATAACAAGTTCAAGAAAGGATATAGAAGACCACGCCTGAAGTGGAGTCAGAGCACAAGTGAACAGGCAAAGAGGAACACCTGCATGAGACACCAAATTGTGTTCAGGTTGGCTGAAAAGAACCATCTGCGTGTGCACACAGACACTACACTGGCATGACAGCTAGATCTGAATCATCCATGCTCCAGATGCATGCTCTGCACTCCACCAGATAAGAAGCTGGAAGATGAGAAAGCCAAGACCACAGCTCTGGAAGTGACCTAGATCTCTGCTTGACTTCCAGACAGATGCTCCTGCTTCCAACCCATTCTGCATGTGCAGAGCAAGATACACCTCAGCCTTCTCTATTTGACTAACTGCCACGATCAAGTGCCTGGAGAACAGAAGAATACTGCATGGTTGCTTATATTTGCTCTGTATGCTTCTCTTCCACCTTTCCATGCTGTTTATAAAGGCATGGATTCAGTCTTTGTCTGAGCCACAGTCAAATTGACCTAAAATGCTTGCACCTAAACTGTCTAACATGGAGTTCAGGGACCCTCCAGAAATGAATGAAACAACCCAGGAGGGACCACAGGCAGAAGAGGAAGCAACATTTACCTAACTCCAGACTAACAGTGAATCATAAAATGAGACCGTGTTAAAAGAGCTTCTTTTCAAGAGGACAAACAGGGGAGGAGAGTGCCAGAGTACTGAAGAAGTGAGGCCCAACAGGGACAGGATGTCACTCTTACTACTATAGCACTTAGGCAAACAAGCTTAGCCCAGACTTAAGATGCCTAAGAACTTCCACCTCAGTATCCATTTAACTAACAAACCCTGGCATATTTTAGGATGCTCTCTTCCCTAACCACAATCACTATGATGACCCAGGCACCCCATAAAGACATAAACCCTTCTTTTGGCAATAGCTAAGCTAGCGCAGTTTCTAACCCCGATTCAAAGCTGAAGGACTTTGGGATTCCACCGTAACAGCGTGGGCATACTAGCAGCTAAAATTTAAGGGATGTTAAAGGGGACTTTGCAAAAACCATGCTATATAACGAAGTCTGAGCAGCACACGCCTTTTTTAAGGAGGGTTAAGGTTGCTTCACCTTTAATTTCTCATACTTCTTGGAATAGGCTTCCATGGCTTCCTTGACCTGCTCTGGAAGCTCTAGCTTCTCCTCTTTCAGCGGTGGCCAGAACTCACTCGACAGGATAACGGCAACGAGGCTGAATGGTGGCCTCTCCTCCTCTGGGAGTTTCTCTTCCTCATCACGAATGTTAGCATTAATGCGCCGCGAGTCAGCCATATCCTGGAAAAGGCAGAGGAAGCTAAGGCAGCTCTTTCTCTTCCAAGTCAGTGCTAACCCTTAGTAAAGGAGAAGCTTAAACAAGGTGACTAGTATCGTCTCCAAATGATGATGGGGACATTGGAAACGACATGATCATGTGTGTCTACTAGAAAGTCTGCTACATACTCAGAAACATTTGTAGGGAGGTTGAGGAAGGGCTTACAACTCAGCACTAGCGCACACTGTAGTTCCTCCAGACCTGTGTTCTTCCCACAGTGCTCCAAGTGAATTGAACTCCAGAGTCCCAACCCTAAAGGAACTGGAACAGGCCAGCTCTTCAATGCTAGAATACTGTACTGCAGGAAGGGCAGGAGAGACAACAGCACCAGAGCGACCACCCCCCAGAGTCGATAACCCAACCCACAGGGCTTAAAAAACAGATATGATTTTGAATGCACTTCTGCCTGTCACAAATCAGCCCCCTCACTGGGATTTTGGGAACCTCACTTTCCTAAAAGACCCTTTTTGGGTCACTCCTCAAGTCCCTCCCCCTTCCCCAATGAGCTCAAACACCCAGGACTTGAATTTAAAAAAAAAAAAAAAAAAAAAGTTACTTTTAACATGACTTCACAATAGTGCATCTGAGCTTCACCAAACCGCAGCTTCAGCAGCTCCACGTTGCGGATTTCCCTGGTAAGAGAAACAACAGATGACACACAGGTCCCTCAGACAGACGAGCCTGGCTTGGCCTCCACCCCTTGCAACACAGCCAAAAAAGGTAGTCCCCGGCACAAGAGTGCTCCTCCTAGGAAACCTTGCAAGGCACATTATCTGAACAGGATGCCTCCTAGCATCTAAGTGAGGAACAGTCACTTCCAGGCCAGCAGCTTTTTGAAGACCTTGCCATCCCTTTCATTTGGATGAGCATGGCACCTAGCCACCCCCCTCGACCACACAGTGCAACCTCAGCATTTGGCGAGCCACTTGCCTGAGACTGCCCATCCCAGACATGGCTTGCACTAGCTGCGTTTCACAGAAAGGAAAACCGCTGCAACTGTTGAATCAAGAGACACATTGCAACTCCTCAGTTTCCTGATGCTTCATCCCTTTTTCTTACTGTGACACTTTCTGCTGATTCTAAGCAGCCTGTGCAGGCTGTGAGGGCCACCAGAACATGTGGGATGGAGCTAAGAGGGTGTCGGGTGCCTCCAATTTCCTACATGCTGCCCTATTAGTGCAAGCCAAGGGCAGAACTGAGCAGGAAGCAGCCCAAGAAGAGGTGAGCGCATGAAATTCTAGATGCAAACCCAAAGCTGCAAAGGAATTGGCCAAAGACATTCCTGGCTCCAGAAACAGCCATTCATAGGACTGATTCTGAAGCACACCTTTATCAGGTGATTTTACCATGGAAAGCCCTGGGGTTGGGCACTTGGACCTCACCTCTCGGCACTGTAGTTGAACTGATGTAGCAGCCGGTCAGCCAGAAGCGTGCGGTATTCATTGATAAACAGGTCCTTGCTGCCATAGATGCTCACCAGAAGGCTGATGATGTCCGAGGACCGACGCTTGGAACTTGATTTTCCTAGTGAAATCCAGCAGACAACAGTGCGAGATTAACAGAGACCTGCCCCCGACCAGCTCAGCTCTAGAGACTAGCAAATGAGCTGCTCAAGACTACAGCCCACCAGGGAAAACAGCAGGCTACCAGGACTTCTGGTCTTGGCATCTAACCTGGATCTGCATCAACCGGGTCAGGAACCCAGTCCCCTGGTTCTGAGATGTCATCATCACTCTCCTGGCCATTCTCCAGGGTCACTGGGTCAGCTTTTGAGAGCTCATTTGCAAGATCACCGGAGCCCTCAGCATCCCCTGTGAGACCAGCCACAATCTGCCGCACCGTGTCTTCCCGAGTCCTGCCAACAGGCAACAGAAACAGAGCAAGTGAAGGGAAGGGGAGGGAAAGAGGATGCATAAGACTGCCCCGCAAGCCTCTTACCTCAGATACTTCCTGATGGGCTCACAGGCGACCTCCAGGATAACCATGGAGGGGTCAAGCTCCCGCAAGGCCTTGATGGCTGAGATATACAGAGTGATGATGTCGGATGTGTTGACTCCTACCGGAGAGACGCAGAGGGAGTCAGAGTCCCAGAGCACAAACTAATGGCTTGGATACAAGGAGCTTGGATGCTCCAAGCCCTCAGTTCTATCCATGGAGTTGGAGGCAAAGGGCTTGCTGCCCTACTGCCCCAGCCAACAGGAGAGATTGGATCCGTATGTCTGAGAAACCAGTTCCAACCACGAACATAGGCTCAGAGACTACTATAAACCGGCTGAGCCCAGATTTTGCATTAGGAGTTCAGACCACACACAGCAGACAAGCCTCTACCCATCCAGACCAAAGCTAAACTTCTAGCTCAGCTCCTCACCATACTGCAAAAATGAGGCAAGAAGGGGCTGGGATATAATCAGCTACTGCTGCCCACGCACACTCCAACACAGAGAGCATGCGATGTGCACAGCTTGGTTGCCTCTCACTCATCAAACATGAAATCAGATGTTGGCTCCCAGTAGATTCCCCACTCATGCCCAGGCTCCTTACAGTGTTACGACATACGTGGAGATGTAAAACCCACCAGGATGCAGAAGTCGCATTTCCAGAGCACTTTTCAGGGAGCTGAGCAGCTGCTGCCTCTGATTAGTCCTTTCCAGGCAGAACTTGAGGTCCTCCACAGCAGGCTTCGACTCTGGGAAATCTACAAACCAAGCAGTGTTTAGAAACAGTGCCATGCTCTGTGGGAAGGCAAGAGGAGACAGCGTGGCACATCAGGAGATGAAGACAGATCTATCGTTCATCCAATACAAGTCCAAGAGTGAATGAACACTAAATGGGTCACACCTACCGCGAATAATGCTGAAGAGCTCTTCAATGCGCATGCTGGCATAGATGCGGTAGAAGAACCTTTGCACGTGGCACCGCCAGCGCTTCAAGGTGCTGCTAGCTTCTGGAGAGGAGCGTGCCAAGGGACCATCTTGTAGAAAAACCCTGCTGAGCCAGCCAATCACTTTCTCAATCCACTGCACAAGGAGAGGGAGAGTACAGAGATGGTGAACACCACAGCTGGATGCACAACCACGTCCCACGCTTACCCCATCACCAGGCAGCTACCACAGCAAGCAGAAACGGGCAGCTAGCCAAGGACAGCATTACCTCCGGCTGCTCTCCAAGTTCACCCTGGCCTGGGTTATAGCTGGGGAAAGCCTAGCTGAAAGAATATGAACTTTAACTAAAGATACAGGATATAGACTATGCAGATGTGTATGAGAAGGTAAGGGATGACTGAGGACTGTGCATAGGCGCTGCGCTCCAAAAAGGATAGGGTATATTCAAAAACTTGCTCTACTTGTGCAGAATTCCATTCCATTCTATAGTTGCAGAACTATTCTCTTTATGAGAATATGAGCAAACTACCCATCACATCATCCTTGGCTCAAAATTTCTACGATTCCTGAAATCAATGAAGAGCAAGCAAGCCATCCCAAGGGCTCACAGACATACTCTTACAAACCAAACTCAGGCACTTGAAACCAAGACCTCAATTACCAGCCTAGTCACTGAATAATAAAATAAAAACCTGAACAGAGAGCATCAGAAAGTTTTTTTTTTTTTATATTTGAGATTTAGTTTTCTACAGACAAATGTGTAATTGTCAAATTCCAAAGGTACTCAACTACAATATCCAGATGTTCAAAAGAAATGCTTTTTTTTTTTTTAATTTCCCCTTTAAGGTGGCAAATACGTGGTACTTCCTGGGATAGTATTTGAGTATTAATAGCTACTAGATATCAATATTTTTTGATAACCAGATTCCAACAGCCTGAAACAAAAATGCTAACTCAAGGTCTGTTTTGCTGATGTTAATTTTTAATTATCTACTTGACTGAGGAAACACTGAAGAAATGCACAAGTTCTGACAATTACAAGGCAAGAGGAACCTGAGAACTACAGAACACTTGGCTGTTGATCTGGGCAAAACTCTGGAAAAGCTGATAAAGAATTCTCTTAAAGGACAAAAGGAAAGGACTATAACTGATGCAAAGCAACTCAATTTTGAGGAATACAATTACTATCAAACCAACCCATTTTTCCCCATGAGTTTATCTTCTCTGAGTGCTCCTCTTACAGCCTGATTATCAACTGACACTCCAGACTGCTGCTGATGTGTCTGAAAAGGGGGTTTACTGTCAGCACTTGTGCTTTTAGCAAGCTGTTTCTCAGACTCCTATTTTACCTTTAGCTTGCAAGGCTTGTTCTTTTTTCCTTAAAATTATCTCTTCCTAATTCTGACATGCTCCAATATTCTGTGGCCAAACACACTGGCCTTTCTGAAGAGGTGGGAGCAAGGGGACCTTCTGCAATGTCTGGCAAGTGGAATGCAGTTGCATTTTCTCTGGTGCCCTTAAAATGTCCTTAAACAATCTCCACGTCATCCAAAAGCATTTCACACAAGGTCCAATAAAGAAAGTGTTGCACAGCAACTAAAGCGAAGCAAATATAAAATGACTGCCGATGTTTGCAGACAACAAAAACAGCCGGCATGGCAAACAGCAAGGAAACTAGGGCAACTACAGAGAGCAGTCTGGTTTGCATGGCAACCTGACTTCACGCATTGTTCTTCAACACAGGCAAACACAAGGTCATGCATTGAGAAACAAAGAGTGCAGGGCAAGCCTGCAGAGCCAGGACTGTATCTTGGAAGAGCCACAACCCAGAGAATAATTTTATTTTAAGGTCATACTGGGTAAACAGCCCAACATGAACTCAGTTTCAGGTAGTGGCAAGAAAGGATTTTAATTCTGTATGTGGCCCACCGGTGAGATCAATACCAGAGTATTATCTCCCATCCTCACTTCCTATTTTAAAGGGGTGCTGAAAAATTGGAAAGAAGACAGAAAACAGCCACACAAATTCTAATTATAGGCCCACCTATGCAGAGGGAGGGTCCTCTGCAGGCTAGGTGGGACTACATGTTCTTGTAGTTTGTAAAACGGAACCACAGAAATTCCCTCATTACTACAGACATCACCAGGTGAAATATAACAGTCCATTATGCACAGGTCAGAGCAAACCTTCCCCTCAAGCATAAATCAAAATGGGGAGTTTTAATCACCTCTTCTGCCAGGGATGGTGGGAGTCATAGCCCTGGACCAGGTGTTCTCAGGTGGAATCTGCTTTTAGCCTGAGCTGCCAAACCAGTAACAGGAGCAGCTGCACACCTCCAAAGGAAGGGCCCTTGCTGCCCGCACGCCTTCCTTACCTCCTGGAACTCATTCAGGAAGGAGTGCTCGTATTCCCCCCTGCATCTTTGCTCCATCCTCTCCTCTATCATCCTGTGCAAGATGGTCGTGACAGCATCGGCGCTCACTCTCTCCAGCAAATTCAGCCGTCGGCTACAGACACAGACAGTGACTTGATTCAGATATGTATGGAAGCAAAGGTACAAGCAAATAAAAAAAAATCTAACTATCTGAAGGAACCTTCCTCCCTGTATGCTCCACAGATGCAGGCCTAGCTCTTAGTTTAAATGCTCTGATAGCCCGCATAGATGCACTACATATATAACACATGACACTACTGCTATCCCATCTTCCTTAGAAACATTATTTTCTGGCCATCAAAAGCTTCTGCATTTAGAAGATTTTGCTTCTTTGTGGACAGAATGCCTTAGACTAAGAGGAAGATATTCTTGTATCCAGGGAGAGGAACTTTAAAGATCTGCTCTAGTTCAACCACCAGTTGGCAAACAGCTGCAGAAACCCTGTGTCAAGTTCTCTAGTCAGTACCATGATACAGCCTGACCTCACGCGTAACTCCTCCTGTTTTCAGGTATCAAGAAAACCTGCTGCTGCTCCCCATCCAGACCACCTGCTTGTTCTGAGCCACCACCCCGTAACCTACGTACAGAATGTCATTGAGCTGCTGAAACTGCTCCATGGCTTTGGGGCACCAGCACTGCTCTCTCTTGCTGCTGCAGCCTGCGCACAGTGGGCTCTCTCCTCCGCCCTCCTCTGTATCGCTCTCCTGCTCGGTCTCACTCATGCTGCTCTCGCACTCATTCGTTCCATCCTCTCCTTTCTTCCACTGCCGCATGTATATCCTGAAAGTGCGGCTGTAGAACTGCTGGATCATTTCCTGGAAGGACTTGGTAGTGGAGAAGAAAAGGATAGCTTTGAACATGGTGTAGACCTTTTCTTGCAGCATCTGAGCGCCTGTCCCCAGGAGCAAGCCTGCCTTGGTCCACCTCTCCAGAAGTTCCAGGCTGTTCAGGTAGGGGTCCAGGCGGCACTTGAGAAGGCAAAATGCGTCCAGAAGGAGCGAGGAGCATTGGGGCTCCTCAGCTGTGTTTTCATACTGGCCAATGCAGTTCCAGAACTCAGGAGCTATGTTTGCCTGAAGGTCTGTCTGCAGCACCTCGATGAACCACTCCTCCACTATCGAGTGCAAGTCATAACACCGCAGCACGTCCAGGGCTGCCTGCAGGTCGGCATCCTTCAGCGGCCCCACAGCATCAGACCTCGGTGCTGCCTGAAAAGCGGAGGGGATACCAAGTTAAGTATGCATAAAGACTTGTCTAGGAGGATCTGTGGCAGAAGAGACCACTCATCTCAAAGAGCAGGGACCAAATGCACATGGAGTCTGCTGTCAAACAGCACCAGGTGGATACCGTTCCTCCATGGAGACCTGCTGGGGTCTCAGCCCACCTCCCAGGCCTAACACCCAAACACTGTCCCTCGCTGTCCCTGTTGGCGGCTGCTACAGGACACATGCACTGGTGGGAGTGCCACAAGCCACACCTGGATCGCCGAAAAGCCAGGCTCTGGGGCAAAACCTTCCCTGGCTGACATTAGCTCCCTCGGGGAGCAAGCGGGGAGCAAGCAGGGAGCAGAGCTGAAGCACGGAAGGGGGAAGCAGTGCCTCGTTTTGGCATGTACGCTTTCCTGGCTGGTGTGATGGGGGAAGGGGGGGGCTGGACCCCCATGGCCTTTCCCTGACAGCCCCCCGAGCACATACAAGCTGCCGCACCGCCAGATCGCCCCCTTCACCTCTTTCCAAGCCGGCAGCTCCAGCCGTTTCTCCCCCCAGCCCCAGCAGCTCCCACCTGCCCCGCGGCAGTGCCGAAAACCAAACCCACGAGCGCAGGGGATGGGCCAGGCCGGGGGACGAGGCTGGGGCCACCTCAGCCACCCCGCGGGCGGCGGAGC